>CACRXP010000030.1:288172-304439 GCA_902702965.1 Spirometra erinaceieuropaei | reverse complement strand
GACCGTCTGCGTGAACCCATCAAGCTAGCTGAACCCCTTCCACCTCAGCCGCCTCCACAGAACGCTAAAGTTGAGATGGCAGGACTGGATTCCGGACATGGAAATCCTCCAACTGACCGGAATCCGGAGCGTCCAGGCCATTCTGAGGCAACCGCAGATGCGCTGGAGCGGCCACCTCGCGAGGATGGTTGACGAGCATGTACGCAAGCGACTCTCCTACAGCGACGTCGCTACAGGTGCCCTCCGACATGGAGGGCAAATAAATCGGGACACATAAGATAACATCGCCCTGGCTCGATCAGACCGAAAAGATGGACAAAAAATGGAGTAGCAGTTTACAAAGCCCACAGAGTTGTCGTCATCAACACCAAAATAGATGCTCACAGGTTGCAAAAACCGCAGACCCTAAACCCCAACACTCCCCCACCTCAAACTTGTCGGCGCTGACGCCAGGTATTCCGCGCATAATGATAGGGGGCGTTCACCGATCGTTCTTATATAACTCACTTGTTCCGTTGTGCCTTACGGGCTCTCTCTCGAGCTCAACCAGCAGCCGCACAGCGACGCATGATGTAGACAGTATATTAGTGCCGGCATGCTCCGCTGTGCAACTGCTGTTTGGGCTCGAGAGAGAGCCCGTAAGGTACAACGGAACGAGCGAGTTCCGTAAGAACGATCGGTGAACATCCCCTATCATTGTGTATGCCTGATCGAAATCGACAGGGCAACGGGCTGGTGCCCCAATGGTTAGAGGCGTGGACTTCTAACTAACAGGTCGCGAGTTCGAGCCTCGGGTGATCCACACTTCGGGGTAGGGTATGACTGGCTACAGGTCTCCCTTATCTTTGTCGATAATAACATATTCCGCGCATAGTTCGGCCTAGTCGGACATCTCCGGACCCAATGCAATAATAACACGGCAACTCCACCCACTACTTCCACAACTCCACCTCCCTGTCGGGACCATCACAACGCCCGCAACGGCGATCACCACTGCCGGCGGACAGAATCCCGACGCCTCGACACCGTCGCCATGGCCGTCCACCACCACCACCACCACCACCACCACCACCACAGGCAACATTACTGTCCCAATCCTCGCGACGACGTCGACTACGGCTATCATCCCAGCCACTCCCACCATTGGTGACAGCACCCCAAACACTCTACCAACCACCAACAATGCGATCTCCCTCCGAGCCAGTCACCATTGCAATCGCACCTTCGCGTCCGACGGGGCCTCGTAGCTCGGGTGGTTAGAGCGTTGGCTGCGCTAAAGCCTTCCCCTTATTGCGTTGGTTCGAATCCCATCGAGGCGCCGAGTTTTTCACAGTTGGGTCAATATGAAATGTACTATTACTTTGGAGTAAATCAGTTTGAACTAAGGTCTATAGGCGTAGGCCGAAGTTTTTATGTATGAATATTTGGGCCGAAGTCTATCAGCCACAGCGGGCTAACCGTGTAATACTCGTTAACTGTCTACAGGCAGCTAGTAGTATATATCGGGTTGCAGGATACCATATTAGTCGCGCGGGTGCCAGCTGAAAGCCCAGACACGTGTGTTTCGCCGATATCCTGCTGTAGTTCGTGGAAATCGGTCCATGCATTCATTCATAAAATGTTGGGCTAAGTCCATGCACCTTAGTTTAAACTGATTTATTTCAGGTTAGCAATTAATTTCTGAGAAAATTAAAAAGCCACAATTTCTAAAACTGGAGTATCTACCAGAAAGCACGCAGGGAGTCCTGGAGAACCTACCGATGAGCCGAACCCCTCGCAGCTGTGCCATGCAGCGGCAGAATATCGGCGAAACAGGCGTGCCTGGGCTTTCAAGTAGTACCTCTGCTGCTGGTAAGGTATCCTGCGACCCAAGTAGCTATTTATTTGCTTTCATCAAATGCCCTTCGCTGAGGGTTAATTCCCAACAGACACCCATTTTGAAGGTCAATCTGACGAAAGAGTTGACTTAGGCGTTTCAAATGGGCTGTTTGTCTGGGTTTGCGGTTATTCAGAGATATTAGGTAAGCGGATTTGCATAATTCATGTGGTTTTCATTTAGATTTTTGAACAGGGACTGCTTCCAGGTAATAAAAAATGTCAAAACATGTAATGATTGACAAGTAGACAGACCTTTCATATTTATTTTATAAAGTTTGGTTGGTGCGTAAACACTAAGGTCTTCGCCACAACGGAGATGGGGAAATTTTGTGCTAAAAAGAAGCCTTTACGACAAGCATGGGTTTTCGTTATAACTTAAAAAGGACTCCCGAAATTTATTGTTTAGTTATGAAAACTTGTGATGAATATGCTCTCTCTCTCTCAGGGAGTTTGCAACCGAAGATAAGAAATTTTTAATAAAATTTGAAGATGAAGAGTTCGAAAAGCTAGTTGATCACACACACACCATGCCAAACGCTTGAAGAAAAGGCAGAGGTACCGGGAAGTTGGTAGGTCTACTGTTGCAACTGTTTTCCTGCAGTGGTAAGGGCTCAAAAACAAGAAAACTTAGGTGTCGCATGAACTGACTGAAATCCACGTTTACGATATTGCTTTCAAGGCATTTATTTGTGCGTCGAATCATGACCCTAGGCAGATCTGTTACGATAATATAAAACATGCAGAACCCTGGGCGACGCCTGGTCAATCTTCAACCTCAAGGCCAAAACAGAATATTCATGGAAGTAAAGTTATGCCGTGTATTTGGTGGAATGTGAGTTGTCAAAGCCACCTGAAACTGTTACTGTTGTGCGATTTTAACAGTGATTAATTGTAGCTTTTAATTTTCACAGAAATTAATGCCTCACTTGGATTAAATCAGTCAATTTGGAACTAACCGACTCAGACATAATTTTGATATGAATATTTGGGCCGAAGTTCATCAGCCACTGCAGAATAACCGCGTTATATTCATAAACTACCAACAGGCAGCCAGCGGTACGTACTGAGATAGCGCGATACACCACACTTGACAGCATAGGCACTACCTGAAAGTCAAGAAACGCTTGTTTCGCCGATAGTTGGCCGCTTCACGGCGCAGCTGCAAGGGGTTCGGCTCATCACTGGGTCCCCGCTTTCTGGTAGATACTCCGGTCCCCAGAGATTGCAGCTCTTTAATTTCCTTAGATGAGCTGAACTTCTCGCAGTTGAGCTCTACAACGGCAGAATGCCGGCGATGTACGTGTCTGGGCTTTTACCTAGTACCAGTGATGTCAACTATGGTATACTGTGCTACCTCACGAGAATCAACCTTTGCAAGTGTAGCTCTGATGACAAAAAGGTCAGAACATGATGACAGACATGGTGATTTTGCATCAGACCAATGAGACAAGGAAACCTTGGACGTCCGGGGTTTGGAAGTTCTACTCCAAGCACGGTATTCACCAGATTATCATTTGTTGCATCGGCCCCGCCGATGGAACATGGCCTTGTTGGTCTGTGCTGCAGTTCCTTAGAAGAAGGCAAAAATTCGTTTGATTAGTGGACTGATTCAAGGGGTCCGTTGTTTCCCTACCGCGGAATTTATGCGTAACCCAAAAATGAGGAATAATCATAGCTGCCAGTGAACAGTACTTTGGATAAAATAAGAACGAACAGCTGCTTCTAAATACACACTGATTTCTCTTATAAAAACGATACAGTTATTTCCTATTCTCAACACTTTTTATGTGAAACACACTGAGTGTTGTGTGCCCCTCGATTTTCAAATAGAAAAGGTTGTGAATATTTTCGAGAAAATGTTTTCTGATTATTTTCCTGTGGCTGAGATGTGGGTTAGTTCCACTATTGCAAGCAACGAAGTCCACCACTGCATCACAATGTGGGCGCTCTCTCTTCCTCCACCAAGCGTGTTCAGATTTCAGGACGACGACAACAACGACGAGATCCGCCATCTGCTAGCCGCGCACAAAGCCTGCATCGACTGCCGGACCGACGCAAACAGGACGGTCTTCTTCTGACGGCGCTGCTTGGTGAGACAGCGTTTGTGGAAGATGTCAGACGTCCGGATAAATCGTAAGCTCGGGAAAATACATGGATACGCGAACCCCAATGAGACGTAGACTTTCATCACCTCTACCAAGACAGTCTACGGTTGCCGCACCAGACGAACCGCACTGCTTCTCAGCTGGACAGAACAACGCTCCTCACGAAAGAAGCTCAGATTTCGAAGCGCTGGGCCGGATACTTCAGAACAATCCTCGGCCGCCCATCCCAGATCCTTGGTGCCACCAATAACAGACTCCCTCAGGTAGAAAGAAACATTTAACTGGACCTCCCGCCTTCCCTCTCAGAAGCCGTGCAACAGTTCTCTGGCGGGTAAGCGTCAGGATCCGACAAAATCGCGGTCGAACTCCACAAGCACGGCGGTTTTTGACCGATGGTCAGTCTAACATAGCCGTTTCAGAAGATGCGACGGCAAGGAAAGATCTCTCAGGACTTTAATGACGTCAGTGTCCTCCAAGTGCAAGAGCAGCCTTCAGCTCTGTGATACTCACATAGAAATCTTGCTGTTACTCGATGCCAAGAGGCTGTTTGCACGCATCCTTCTCTATTGTCCGCCCTTCATCTGGAACGCGGAATTCTCTCGGAAAACCAGTATGGCTTCTGACACACCAGAGAACCGCCAACATAAGCTTCGTTGCTCGTTAACTGAAAGAAAAATGTCAGGAAGTGCGGGCAAGTCTTTACACTATCTTTGTAGACCCGACGAGGGTCTTCGGTACAGTGTATATATATAGGCTCTGGAGAACGTCCGGAGCGCTACGCGCCTGCGGTACGCCCACTACACGACGCGGCACGATAACGCGCATCACGGACAGTGGGACCATCTTGGAAACATTTGTAATAACGAACGAAGTAAAGCAGGGCTATTTGCCCGTCTACACCCTCTTCAGCCTCATCTTCTCCGCTACGTTGATGAATCCCCATTGTGAAGAACGGTAAGGAAGCAACATTGTCTACCGGCTGGAGGGGGGACTGCTCAACGCCATGGCCCATTCAAACACACTCACAGCAAGCCCAAAGCAGCGCTTAATGCAGCAACGGAGGCGGTCATACGAAGGAGCAGAGATCTCTTCACCAACTTCGGATTAATCATCAACCCGGAGAATGCTGTGGTCACGCATCAATCGGCGCCGGACAGTGATTACAGAACATCCGACACTAGCATCAGTAGAACTTAACTATGGACAAATTCGCATGCCTAGGCAATGCAATTTCACGAAATGTCAGGATAGACGAAAGAGTAGCCCAGTGAATCTCAAACACCAGCCAGGCTTTTGACCGGCTACCTATCTCCATCTAGAATCGTCGGGGATTTTGACAGAACAACAATCTCATGATGTAGAGGACGTTTGTGCCGATGAAGTTACTCAAAGTGGCGGGTACCTGGGCCGTCTGCGTGAATCCCCTCCACTTCAGCCGCCTCCACAGAATGCTACTGTTGAGATGGCAGAACTGGATTCCGGACATGGAAATGCCCGAACTGACCGGAATCCGCAGCGTCCAGGCCATGTTGAGGCAACCGCAGCTACGCTGGAGCAGCCACCTCGCGAGGATGGTTGACGAGCATGTACGCAAGCGACTCTCCTACAGCGACGTAGCTACGGGTGCACTATGACATGGAAGGAAAATAAATCCGGACACCTGAGCTAACATCGCCCAAGCCCGACCAGCCCGGAAAACGACGGACAAAAACTGGAGTAGCAGTTTACAAAGCCCACCGAGTTGTCGCCATCAACATCAAAATAGATGCTCGCAGGTCGCAAAAGCCGCAGACCCTAAATCCCAACACGCTACCACCTTAAACATGTGACGCTGACGCCAGGTATTCCGCGCATAATGGTAGGGAACGTTCACCGATCGTTCTTACGGAACTCACTTGTTCCGTTGTGCCTTACGGGCTCTCTCTTGAGCCCAAATAGCGTCTCGTACGGACTTGGTCGGTCATTTGACAAGCCCTCGCACTGAGACCAGCGAACCGGCGCCTGGAGCCTCAACATAAAACCGCCGCATCCACCTTGACTGTCTGCACTTTTCACCTTCAATCTCTCAGGACTTTAAGGACGTCATTGTCGTTCAAGTGCAAGGACAACTCTCAGCTCTGTGAGACTCATATAGAAATCTTGCCGGCACTCGATGTCAGGAAGAGCTTCGCTCGCATCCTACTCTATTGTCCGCCCGTCATCTGGAACATGGATTTCTCTCGGAAAACCAGTACCGCTTCGGACGCACTGGATAACCGGCAACATTATCTTCGCTGCTCGCTAACTGAAAAAAGTGCCAGGAAGTGCGGACAAGTTTCTACGCTACCTTTGTAGACCGTAAGAAGGTCTTCGATACAGTGCATCTCTATAGACTCTGGAGGAACATGCAGAAAATCGGATGTCCGGCGCGCTTCGCGTCCGCGGTACGCCAACTACACGACGCGGCACGCTAAGGCCCATCGCGGACAGTGGGATCATCTCGGAAGCATTTCCATCGAAGCAAAGCAGGGCCGCGTACCTGTCTTCAGCCTTTTCAGCCTCATGTTCTCCGCTACGCTGATAGACCCCTATCGTGAAGAACGTCAAGGAAGCAACATTATCTACCGGCTGGACGGGAACTGCTTAACACATGCAAGAACACTCGCGTTAATCACAAAGCAGCAGTTAATGCAGCGATGGAAGCCTCCATGCAAAGGAGCATAAATCTCTTCACTTCCGGCTACGCCAACTTCGGACTGATCATCAACCCCGAGAAGACGGTGATCACGCATCAACCGGCGCAGGACACGGATTACAGAGAAGCCTACATCAACATCAGGGTAACTTAAATCGCCAAAATGGACAAATTCGCATATCTAGGCAATATAATTTCACGAAATATCAGGATAGACGAAAGAGTAGCCCAGAAAGTCTCAACCGCCAGCCAGGCCTTTGGCCGCCTACCTATCTCCGTCTGGAATCGTCCGGGATTTTGACAGAACAACAATCTCAAGATGTGCAGGACGTTAGTGCTGATGAAGTTACTCATAGTGACGGGTACCTGGGCCGTCTACGTGAACTCATCCAACTTGCTGAACCCCTTCCACCTCAGCCGCCTCCACAGAATGCTAAAGTTGAGATGGCAGGACTGGATTCCGGACATGGAAATCCTCCAACTGACCGGAATCCTTAACGTCCACGCCATGTTGAGGCAACCGCAGACGCGCTCGAGCGGCCACCTCGATAGGATGGTTGACGAGCATGTACGCAAGCGACTCTCCTACAGCGACGTCGCTACAGGTGCCCTCCGACATGGAGGGAAAATAAATCGGGACACATCAGATAACATAGCCCAGGCTCGATCAGGCCAAAAAGATGGAAAAAAACTGGAGTAACAGTTTTCAAATCCAATTGATTTGTCGCCATCAACATCAAAAGAGATGCTCACAGGTTGCAAAAGCCGCAGACCCTAAACCCCAACACTCCCCCACCTCAAACATGTCGACGCTGACGCCAGGTATTCCGCGCATAATGGTAGGGGACCCTCACCGATCGTTCCTACGGAACTCACTTGTTCCGTTGTGCCTTACGGGCTCTCTCTCGAGCCCAACCAGCAGCCTCACAGCGACGCATGATGTAGACAGTATATTAGTGCCGGCATGCGCCGCTGTGCGACTGCTGTTTGGGCTCGAGAGAGAGCCCGTAAGGTACAACGGAACGAGTGAGTTCCGTAAGAACGATCGGTGAACGTCCCCTACCATTGTGTATTCCTGATCGAAATCGACAGGGCAACGGGTTCGTGCCCCGATGGTTAGAGGCGTGGACTTCTATTTAACAGGTCGCGAGTTCGAGCCTCGGGTGATCCACACTTCGGGGTAGGGTCTGACTGGCTACAAGTCTCCCTTATCTTTGTCGATAATAACATATTCCGCGCATAGTTCGGCCTAGTCGGACATCTCCGGACCCAATGCAATAATAACACGGCAACTCCACCCACTACTTCCACAACTCCATCTCCCTGTCGGGACCATCACAACGCCCGCAACGGCGATCACCACCGCCGGCGGACAGAATCTCGACGCCTCGACACCGTCGCCATGGCCGTCCACCAACATCACCACCACCACCACCACCACCACCACCACCACCACCACCACCACAGGCATCATTACTGTCCCAACCCCCGCGACGACGTGGACTACGGCTATCATCCCAGCCACTCCCGCCATTGGTGACAGCACCCCAAACAATCTACCAACCACCAACAATGCGATCTCCCTCCGAACCAGTCATCATTGCAATCGCACCTTCGCGTCTCATATAGACTCGGTCGGTCACTTGACAATCCCTCGCACTGAGACCAACGAACCGGCGCCTGGAGCCTCAACATAAAACCGCTGCATCCGCCTTATCTGTCTGCACTGTTCATCTCCAATCACGTGCGTTCAGCTATCGCACGCACTTACCCGGTCATTTTCGCCCGCATGCAAGTCTGCAGTAAACCAAACCCATCGCCACAGATCCTCCCACTGGCTCATGCACCTCAACCAAACCCCCTCTCGCACAGCCCACCACAGGCTCGCACTGGTAAGTGAGAAGTGTGTTCTCCGGCACACTTTACCCTCGGAAATTAAACAAGGTCAGGTGAAACAGGAGTTCATATACCAGAAAGCACACGGGGAAGGCTGGGAGACCCATTTATGCCTAGGTGAAGGTTTACGCTGCTCCAGCAACCTGCGTCTTCTCCTGCCACCGGTCTTTTTGACCTTGTCCTGACACCGGATCCAGGCGAGGAGAGAGGAGAGAGTGCGGTAGATGCTGCGCAAGTCGGCCATCACTATAAATTAGTTCAAGCACAGGTCACCATCCCTGTGTCCACAGTGGACATCGTTGGTAACGACATTCAAACTGGCAAACAACAGCCGCTGAAGTGGGCATTCGCTCTTGCTCACGTAAACACACACACACACTGTTCCGACTACATACGGATCCGTGTTGCCCAGCTTCTGCACTTCCTAACAGTCTTTTCCACACTGTCCGACTCAAAGAGGACTTGGCCAGCCATCCTTTAGCTGCTGATTCAATTAGATGCACCCGCTTTGGCCAATCAATACTAGCATGTTAAAGTTCCTCTAAAAGTGGATTCGCTGCAGTTTAATAGGTCATCCGAGCGGATGAAACACGCTTGGCATGTGTTTTTCTGCAAGTAAAGTTCGTTTCTCTACTACGGCTTGTTTAGACGAGAAAGCACTTTTTAGTCCATCTACTGACCTCGTTAGCAGCCTTTACGGTGAAAATTGCACTTTAGCCATCAAAGTAACCAAAGGACGGCGGGTGCATAGCCATACTCCGGCGACGAAAATGTGTGAACTATGACCGTAATTGCCCCCCCCCCTAGTCTGTACCGGTAATACTGTGCACAATTAGATAGTTCAACGTTAGAAAAATCCGGAAAATGCTACCTCCCCCTCCTGTCCACCCTCGAAGTTTAGGCCACCGTCTGGACAGTGGAGGTCCTTACTGCTTACGACGAATGATCCATCAGATCTGATGATAACTGATTGGTAATGTACGCAAACTTATTGGTAATTACGCCACGTACTAGATTTAAGCCCAACAGCTACACTTAATGCATTCAAAAGCTCAGGTAAGATTTTGGATATAAGGAATCTCCCTGTCGTCTCCGTGAGCCGGTGAGGAAATTCGGCCAGAGGAGACGGAAATAAATACAGGGTTATTGTGGCGCCTCCCATCAGGGCTGATCGCAAAAGTCAATTGTATTCGAAAACACTGCCAATTTATATACTAGATCTGTGGTACCCGTCATCGGGTGATCTTCTCAAAACGTAAATGATAACATGCACGTTGACTACTTCGCCAAAACCCTTTACAATTCCAAAGTCACTTAGAGGAGGCGAAAGTACGTACTGGGCTGTTGTGTTGTCTCCCATGAGGATGACCTTGAAAGTCAGTTGCGTTCAGCTTGTGTCGAATCTGTTATTGGTTCTCCTCACTGAATGACCTTGTCACAACGTGAGTGCCAACTTGCACGCTGACTACTCAGCCAGGATCCTCTTCCGATCTGAAACTTCCGACTTCTGTGAAGATTAAACTACCAACTTCGAATCACATCTCTATCTCTCTCCCCAAGGTCATAGCGTTGTCCTTCTAGCCCTCCGGGTGTCGTGTGGTTACTTACGGGGGAAAACGCCACCGATGTTTGGCCGAACCTGGGCAATTAAAAAGTCCCAAGAGTAGCCGCGATTGTAGTGGTACCTCCAAATCTCCTCTGGGACTCGGCCTCCCTGGATTTCTGCGATGATTGGACAAGTATTGAAATATCTTATGACGCCCAGTCATGTTTGTGTCTCACTTAAAAAATGATGAAAATTAGCGCGGGATCGCGTCCCGAAATAATCTAGAACTACTAGCGGATGTCAGCAACCTCTTTTGTAGTTCCTTGTAAATCTCCGAGGACATAATTCAATTAAAGACGTCACCGGTAATGCCGTACCGTGATCAAATCTGACTACTTGTCCTTGCCTGTTGCCTGTTTCCACAAGATGACCATAATCCTATGTTTGGTCTTTTTTCTACACAGTTTCCTTGTCTTTTGAGTCCCTGTTATATTTGAACTGTCTTACTTCCAATACTGACTACGTTGTTATACCAGAGCCAGTCGGAGGGCGCGTTACATTGAAAATGTAGGACACTTTAGCCATTGCGTTTGACAGCATCATTTCCAGCCGATTTATCTCGGCTTGGGATAGGAGGGACAGAACGACACCAGGCCTGAAGTAATGTTCTTCACGCCAATCCACCGGCCAGTCTCCCCCCTACAATAAATCACATGCCCTGTGTAAGCTGTTATCTGGGTCTGCCTACTGACGTGATAACTTGGCTCTTCCCTCCCCCCCCCGGACTGCGGCCCAGGCTGCAACCCATGTTTCGTAATGAGCACCTTCTGACAGCTCCCTCTCCTTCCGATGAGAGATCTGCTAGAACCTTTTCTTCCAACGCCAGTCTGCGCGAACAAGGGGTAACAAGCGCACCTATGACACGCGCAGACATTGGCCTCGACGTGTCAGACACTCATCATGGCTGCCTCTTTTGTCAGTGGACAATGGTGGAGAGAGATAGAGGGAGGGAAGTGCACCGTAAGCCTCTTTGACCTGCTGTCTTTCTGGACAGAAATCTACTGATTACCACACTAGAGTCCGTCCCCTCTTCAATCATCTACTCGCTCCATCCGCGGAAGTCCCCGTCGACTGGGCAGCTTCATGTACATAGGAACTTCCGCCTGGACGTGAAGTATTGCAGGTGATAGGTAAGGCGTTTAAAGGCATGAAGGGCGTTTACTAACAGTCGGTGCAGAAACAAAATGGTCTCAGAATTACCAGTCTAATGGAGATTTGCTTCTGAGTACGATTTTCAGAAGAAGTCGTCAGGACGCTGCGTCAGAAGGAACCTAGTGACGTTGGTGAGTGTTTCCATCCGCTCCTCCGGTGGTTTCTCCAATAGGGTCTCAGCAAAGTCCAGCAGCACTGTGACAGCGTGTTTAATCTCGTTCAGCTCATATTGCCGTTGAGATTCTGGGCTTTCAGTCTTGTTCAGGGCGCCTGCGAGGAAACAACACAAGGAGAGCACCAACAGCAGACGTGACATCTGACTGCTTTTCTGACCGAAATGAGCAGAAGCAGGAAAGTAGTGATCTTGATGTGAGTCGTAATCATTTAGTAGAAATCAACTTAAACGGGATCCATTGGAGTTAGTGTTCGATGGAGGTGAGTAGTTGTACGTCAAGTGCGATTATCAAGTCATCTGTAGGTTGCAATAAGACACCAACAAGTGAAATTCGGAAGCAGATTGATTTTTGCTAGCAATGATCAATTTTGTATTTTATGTTATCCAGCCTTTAGTCATCTCATTTTCTGAGTAAATAATTGGGTAGTTTTTATCGATTAAAATCCAAAAATAACCGCTGAATGAGAATGGGAAATGGTCGGCAGCACTATTTTTCACTTCAAACAACATCCAGAAATGAACTAAGAACAGAAAACAAATCCAGCTGGGGCAGCATGAGCAGTTTTTTCCTCCAATGGGTGTGGCGGTTTCAGATTAAGCATAGCTTGCTGGCCGCTTTGAACAAATACAAGTGTCTGACTAGGGTGCGGTCTAGTTTAGGCAGAGTTCACGAAATCAATAAACAAGCCCCATTTCATGGGATCACTTAATCTGACGTAGGCTGAAGGGTTTCATCTTTTTATTGACAGACGCAACCTAAAAACGTGCTTCAGGCACGTTCTTGGATAAAAGTTCACTTACCTTGTAGCTCCGGGTCAAAAGTATGTCGTTTAGAGCTCAATTCAGCTGCCAAATTTCAGCATTAACTTTTGTCTGACTGCATTAAGTATTCCAACTAAGATTGTATGCTCTAAACCAGCAAGTAAAAATGTTACAGTTAAACCCAGGCACTTGACATTCGAGTGTCCTGATGATTTTTTACCCATTGCTTCCGAGGCTCAGGCAAGGTTAAGAGACCTTAAAAGGTAGCTCGGTCTAGAGGCCCGACCAGAAAATTCTTGTTTTTTAAATATGCTGTAGGTTCGCATGTTCGTTCAACCGTCTTAGCCTATATCGAAGAGTGCCATTTATGCGATTGCATTGTTTGGCCGTTTAGAATTCTTGTTCTACTTTTGATGAAGTCCTTGTATCAACACTGCCAAGAAACGGCAATCGCTATTAACGGATAAAGCTTACATCAAGAAGAGAGGTGGGTACGGAAACATCGGGGAAATGTGTGTGCGTGTGTCCGCGGAATCGTTCTCACCAGGAGGAATTGTGTAATTTCAAGTAAACAGTCATATCCCCATATACAGTAGGTAGGGGAACCGACCACATGCTCTGGCGTGATTTCTGCCTGTGGGAGTTGCCCTGTTAGCAATGGTCTATCTGATAAGCCCTTTTTACAGGAGGAGCTTTCGTCGCCCGTTTGAGCCTCGGGGCTCAAGCTAAAGCCCTCGCAGACCAGGAATATATGCAGGCTAGTCCTTAGACTGGTGTAGTTTGCAAAATAAGCAATGAAAAAATGCGGATTCCATCACTAGGCAGTGCACCCTTTCCACCAAGGCATGACAACCCTCGTGGTGTTTCAGCAAAGTTTACTCGCACAAGGCGTTTGTTGGTTTTTTTCTCCAGCACTTCAGAGCTGCAAACGAACACATTTAGTGCACACCACTGCAATATGATAATAAATTTTTTTCATACGGAACACGCATTTACGAGAGAATTTACATTACCGAGAGCGCAGGGCAATAAACCTACACTCTCAACAGCTACCCACCTCTACAACAGAGTTTTCTCTTAACATTTGTTGACGTGGGGAGGGGTTTAAGTGAACATCTGCGGAAGTAGCTTCTCCGCAATTGCAAGTAACGCCGAGTGCGGCAATTAGGCACTGTCTTTACAGCCGGGATAACTATCGGGTCCAGTTAGCACCTGACAGTTTGACCGTCTTTGCCGACGCTGTCCACCGTGTGCTCCACAGCAAGGTGGAACAAGGACGGCGACTTGCGCGTGAATTAGTTTAAGGTGATAGTGGACTTGCGCAGCATCTACCGCACTCTCTCCTCCCCCACCTACCCGCGGTGTCAAGACAGAGTCAAGGAGACCGGAGGCGGGCGAGGGCGCAGGTGGATGGCACGGTCGAGCTCGTACCTTGGTGCTCCACTCCACACTCCCTGGTGCACACAGCAAATGACCAGGTTTTTGACCAACGACAACAATGGAGAGGGGCGGCGACAGGGTGTGCGCGATGTCTGCCGGTAACCGCGTCTGCCACCGCATCCCCGAAATGTTGGCATTTGTTATGGTGTGCAAATCCGATAACGCCTGTTTGGTTCAGCGCATCTACCATGTGGGCCAGTTTTGGGGGGCACAGTTAGCATCTAGACGGCAACGGACGACATGCAGCATCGGAATGCTCCTTTTCCAGAGGATTTTACAAGGATGTACTTGGACCCAGATGCCTAGGAAGCAAATAGGTGCCTGAAAAATCTGGCGTCAAAAAGATGCACATGTTATCCAGTTGTTTGGGGTTTTTTCCTGTAGAGTCACGCTGAAGAAGGAGGTTGAGTGTCTCTTTCTACCGGTGACCGGGAGATTTCCTTTGCGTGAAGCAAGAAGGCAGAGTGGATGATTGATCCTTGAGTAAACTAAAAACAGACAGATTTCGCCATGGACGAAAAGGAACATGTGCTTCCTTCTAAGAGCGACCTGATCCATAAGAAGCCGTCTGCTCGAAGTAGTATCTTTGGACAGCGTTCACAAAACACTCCAGAGACCAGGCCTCTCTGATTCTCAGGAAGGAGAGTGTGGGAAGGAGAGTGTGGGAGAACCTTCAAACCAGTTGAAAGTTCGGAGGAGAAAGAATCAGGTGCAGCAGGGCCAATGAAACTAACACATTGGATATACCTCAAAGCTCCTCTGCTCTCCTAACCAAGACCATGTGCGGATTAGACAACAATGGCACTTTGATGAACAAAAACAACGTTAATACAACGACTGTACCAGAAGTTAACCGCTGTGGACTAAATTGACAGAGCAGAGGTGCACACACGCGCTGGGGCCCTCCTGTACACTTTTTTACACTGAAAAGCTCTCCACTCATAATCTGCCCTTCCTTGACTTGTGATTTAGGGGTCATCATGTTTTCGACTATGGGGAACTCATGTGTCATCTTCTCATTTCGGCACATCCTGCTCATGTCGCCATTTCGCGGTCCGTTTATTTGACAATATCTCGGGGGTGTGGTAAGGCAGAATACAAACCAGGAACTCCCCTCCCCATCCCCACCCCACAGGTGACCTTGGGCTGGATTCCGGGGAAATCAGGCATACGATTAAGGTAGGGTTGGTGTTAAGGTTGGAGACACGGTTAGGTTCGAGGTCAGGGTTTGGACGCACTGATGATCGGCGACGACCGCGAAACAGCTGTCAGCGTCTGACCCGTCGCACCCCTAGTAAACTGCTCATGTATCATATGTGGTATGTGTTTTATGAAACAACGTTGGTTGTCGTCGGTAGCAAACTGGTGGACGGACAGAATGGGATCAAGTGAGATCCCAACCACAAAACCGAGGGTCAAACGCTTACTCGACAACTAAAAAATCGTCTTGCTAATCTTTGCCAAGACAAAGATTGACAGCAGCAGAAACGTTTGCATTCATTGCTGCTTTAAAGCCTACCCCAGTTAACAGCAGTTAGCGCTGGATTAAGGATAAGAGTGCACCTTGAGAAATACTTATCTCACCACCTAAATGCACTCTCATTATCTCTGACCCCAAAATGCTGTCACAGCTCTTTCTTGATAAGTCACTTGTGAAGATCTTCCACATGAATGACAGCCTCGCCTACACAAACAACATGAATTTGTCCCCACATGCTAACGCAAGGCGGTTCGCATCGGCGGCTTCATATGCAAATATTCATGCCAGCCACGCTCAAATTGCAGCTCTTCAACGTGTTCATTCCAGCACTTTCGATGTATTCTTCTGTTGCCTTGGGTATTCTATCGTGTGAAGGCAGACTTAAACAGCAAACGTTCAGGAATGCTTGTGAAGGGGTTAAGAAAGACCAATAGCTGTCCTCGGAACTGCATAGCGACATGTAATGCGTGAAGCAATCTGAAATGGCTCTGGGGTCGACGATAACGGATGAGGCTCAAATTCTTCTACGAAGTCCTTCCTAAAGCTGGAAAGACAGCAGCCAGGCGTGGTTCTGGGACAAACTTTTTGGGCTTATGTACACCCCGAGCACTTGGAATACACTACGGTCCAGATACGCAAAAAGCAGAATATTAATGAATCTTAAGAATAAGAACCAGTAAGTTCAAGGTCATTTCAGAGACACGCGGTGGAGGCAACCCGTCTGGCGTACTCGGAAGGAAAGGATAAACTGGACGTTGCATTTGCTTCTAGCACGCCAGATGCGCTGGTAGACTGGACGGAACATACTATTTGAAGGCTTCTTCGGGGTTTCAATGAAATCATCGAAAAAAAAACAGTCGGGTATTATGGGACGTACATGTGTGCAACAAAAACATATCCGACAGTTTAATTTCGCAAAATCTACCGCCCCTGCAACACTTTTTTTTAGGATTATCCCATAAAAACACTCATATTCGTATCTAGTAGTGCCTTACTCCAAGGATTTCTTGCCGCGTCTAGATCCAATAAGGAAATATCTTGCCACCCTGTCAGTCGAGATGAAAGGAGAATGACGAAACTTGGCTGCTTGGTTTAATTG
>CACRXP010000030.1:265070-286567 GCA_902702965.1 Spirometra erinaceieuropaei | reverse complement strand
TTGAACTGTCTCACTTCCAATACTGACTACGTTGCTATACCAGAGCCAGTCCGAGGACGCGTTACATGGAAAATGTAGGACACTTTAGCCATTGCGTTTGACAGCATCATTTCCAGCCGATTTAGCTCGGCTTGGGATAGGAGGGACAGAACGACACCAGGCCTGAAGTAATTTTCTTCACGCCAATCCACCGGCCGGTTTCCTCTTAACAGTGAATCTTATGCCCTGTGTAAGCTGTCATCTGGGTCTGCCAACTGACGTGATAACTTGACTCTTCCCCCTCCCTCCCCCCGGACTGCGGGCCAGGCTACAACCCATGTTTCGTAATGAGCACCTTCTGACAGCTCCCTCTCCCTCCACTGAGAGATCTGCTAGAACCTTTTCTTCCAACGCCAGTCTGCGCGAACGAGGGGCAACAAGCGCACCTGTGACACGCGCAGACATTGGCCTCGACGTGTCAGACACTCATCACGGCTGTCTCTTTTGTCAGTGGACTATGGTGGAGAGAGATAGAGGGAGGGAAATGCACCGTAAGCCTCTTTAACCTGCTGTCTTTCTGGACAGAAATCTACTGATTACCACACTAGAGTCCGTCCCCTCTTCAATCATTTACTCGCTCCATCCGCTGAAGTCCCCGTCGACTTGGCAGCTTCATGTACATAGGAACTTCCTCCTGGACGTGAAGTATTGTAGGTGATAGGCAAGGCGTTTAAAGGCATGAAGGACGTTTACTATGAGTCAGTGCAGAAACAAAATGGTCTCAGAATTACCGGTCTAATGCAGATTTGCTTCTGAGTACGATTTTCAGAAGAAGTCGTCAGGACGCTGCGTCAGAAGGAACCTAGTGACGTTGGTGAGTGTTTCCATCCGCTCCTTCGGTGGTTTCTCCAAAAGGGTCTCAGCAAAGTCCAGCAGCACTGTCACCGCGTGTTTAATCTCGTTCAGCTCATACTGCCGTTGAGATTCTGGGCTTTCAGTCTTGTTCAGGGCGCCTGCGAGGAAACAACACAACGAGAGCACCAACAGCAGACGCGACATCCGACTGCTTTTCTGACCGAAATGAGTAGAAGCAGAAAAGAATGTGATCTTGATCTGAGTCGTAATCATTTAGTAGAAATCAGCCTTAACGGGATCCATTGGAGTTAATGTTCGATGGAGGTGAGTAGTTGTACGTCAAGTGTGATTATCATCGTGAGCAAATGTCATTTGCAGACGCAATAAGACACCGACAAGTGAAATTCGGAAGCAGATCGATTTTTGCTAGCAATGATCAATTTTGCATTTTATGTTATCCAGACTTTAGTCATCTCATTTTCTGAGTAAATAATTGGGTAGTTTTGCTCAATTAAAACCCAAAATTAACCGATGAAAGAGAATGCGCGATGGTCAGCAGCACTATTTTTCACTTCAAACAACATCCAGAAATGAACTTAGAGCAGAAAACAAATCCAGCTGGGGGAGGATGAACAGTTTTTTCCGCCAATGGGCGTGACGGTTTCAGATTAAGCATGGGTTGTTGGCCCCTTTGAACAAATACAAGCGTCTGACTAGGGTGCGGTCTAGTTGAGGCAGAGTTCGCGAAGTCAATAAACAACCCCCCATTTCAGGGGACTACATGATCTGACGTAGGCTGAAGGTTTTAGTCTGTACATTGGCAGACGCAAATTGAAATCATGCTACCTCGTAGCAAGCCGTCTGCGCCGGGTCAAAAGCATGTCGTTTAGAGCGCGATTCAGCTGCCAAATTTCAGCATTAAATTTTGTCTCATTGTGGTAAATATTCCAGCTAAGACTGTATGTTCTAAACCAGCAGGAAAAAAGTGTTACGGTTAAACGCACGTACTCGACATTCGAGTTGCCTGATGATTTTTTTTCTTTTTGCTTCCGAGACTCAGGCAAGGTTAAGAGGCCTTAAAAGGTAGCTTGGTCTAGAGGCCCGACCAGAAAATTCTGGTTTTTTAAGTATGCTGTGGGTTCGCATGTTCGTTCAACCGCCTTAGCCTATACATAAGAGTGCCATTTATGCGAATGCATTGTGTGACCGTTTAGAATTCTTGTTCTACATTTGGTGAATTGAATGTATCAACACTTTTCCCAGAAGCGACAATCGCCATTAACGGATGAAGCTTACAATGGTAGGGGGCGCTCACCGATCGTTAATACGGAACTCACTCATTCCGTTGTGCCTTACGGGCTCTCACTCGAGTCCAACCAACAGCCGCACAGCGGCGCATGATATAGGCAGTATGTTATTACGGACAAAGACAAGGGAGAGAGATTGGGTACGGAAACATCGGGGAAATGTGTGTGTGTGTGTCCGCGGAATCGTTCTCACACTTTGAAACCAGGATAAACCGTGTAATTTCAAGTAAACAGTCATATCCCCATATACAGTAGGTAGGGGAACAGACTACATGCGCTGGCATGATTTTTGCTGTGGGAATTGCCCTGTTAGCAATGGTCTATCTGAAAAGCTCTTTTTACAAGAGCAGCTTTCATCGCCCGTTTGAGCCTCGGGACTCAAGCTAAAGCCCTCGCAGACCAGGAATATATGCAGGCTAGTCCTTAGACTGGTGCAGTTTGCAAAACTAACAATGAAAAAATGCGGATTCCATCACTAGGCAGTGCACACGTTCCTCCAAGGCATGACAACCCTCGTGGTATTTCAGCTTAGTTTACTCGCACAAGGCGTTTGTTGGTTTTTTTCTCCAGCACTTCAGAGATGCAAACGAACACATTTAGTGCACACCATTGCAATACGATAATACATTTTTTCATACGGAACACGCATTTACGAGAGAGATGAACATTACCAAGAGCGCAGACCAATAAACCTACACTCTCAACCGCTACCCACATCTACAACAAGGTTTTCTCTTAACACCTGTTGACTTGGAGGGGGGGAAGTAAGTGAACATCTGCGAAAGTAGCTTCCCCGCAATTGCAAGTAACGTCGAGTGCGGCAATTAAGCACTGTCTTTACAGCCGCGAAAACTATCGGGTCCAGTTGGCACCTGACAGTTTGACCGTCGTTGCCGACGATGTCCACCGTGAGCTCCACAGCAAGGTGGAACAGGGGCGGCGACTTGCGCGTGAATTAGTTTAAGGTGACAGTGGACTTGCGCTGCATTTACTGCGCTCCCTCCTCCCCGCCTGCAGGCGGTGTCAAGATAGAGTCAAGAATACCGGAGGCGGGCAAGAGCGCAGGTGGATGGCACGGTTGAGCTCAGGGGTCCCAGTGTGCGCGACGTCTGCCGATAACCGGGTCTGTCACCGCATCCCCGGGATGTTGGCATTTGTTGTGGTACACAGTCCGATAACGCCTGCCAGAATCCGATGTGGCCCTCGTGTTGGTTCAGCGCATCTACCACGTGGCCCGTTGGGGGGGGGGGAGGGGCACAGTTAACACATAGACGGCAACGGACGACATGCAGCATCGGAATGCTCCTTTTCCACAGGATTTTACAAGGATGTACTTGGACTCAAATAACTACGAAGCAAACAGGTGCCTGAAAAATCTGGCGTCAAAAACATGCTCACGTGATCCAGTTGTTTAGGTTTTTTCATGTAGAGTCACTCTGGAGAAGGAGGTTGAGCTCTCTTTCTACCGGTGACTGGGTGATTTCCTTTGCGTGAAGCAAGAAGGCATGTGTGGATGATTGATCCTTGAGTTAACTCTAAACAGACAGATTTAGCCATGGACGAGAAGGAACATGTGCTTCCTTCTAAGAGCGACCTGGTCCATAAGAAGCCGTTTGCTCGAAGTAGTATCTTTGGACATTTCTGATTTCATTTAGGAGACAACATTCACACTCTTCTCGAAAGTGGATTTTCGCTTTTGATCCAAAAGATGAGGAAGACTGCTGCTGTCGATCCCCAGCGGCCGGAATAGGTGTTCTCGTCAAATGTGAGCTTCTGTCTAATTGGCCAATTAAACACCTACTCGAGATTCAATGTTGTTAAAGTTACCCACTCTTATTTGACAGAAACTATCAAGACCATAGTTGCGTTAAGAGCCCAACAAAAATTGACTTCTGCAAACTAAGAAATTATTGAACAGACAGAGTCACGGTCAGATGGGTTTTGAAGAAGAGCGTTTCGCAGGGCAGGAATAAGAGCTGAACGTAAGTCGACGACAATCGTTTTTAAGTTAATGATGACAGAGGGACCTGCTAGAAGACAGTGCCTGAAGTACTGTGCTTAGCGCATGAACCCCAGGGCAGCTGGTCAAATGGATAGGAAATGAGACGGATTTCGAGGAGACTTTAAAAAGGCGGCTTGTGGCTAGCAGCATTCACAAAACACTCCAGAGACCAGGTCTCTCTGATTCTCAGGAAGGAGAGTGTGGGAGAACCTTCAAACCAGTTGAAAGTTCGGAGGAGAAAGAATCAGGTGCAGCAGGACCAATGAAACTAACACATTGGATATACCTCAAAGCTCCTCTGCTCTCTTAAATAAGACCATGTGCGAATTAGACAACAATAGCAGTTCGATGAACAAAAACAATGCTAATCCAACGACTGTACCAAACGCTAACAGCTGTGGACGAAATTGGCAGGGCAGGGGTGCGCACGCGCTCTGGGGCCTGCTGTACACTCTTTTTCAGGGAAAAGCTCGCCATACATAATTCGTCCTTCCTTTACTTGTGAATTTAGGGGTCACCCTGTTTTCGACCATGGGGAACTCATGCGTCATCTCCCCATTTCGGCACATGTCGCCATTTCGCGGTCCGTTTATTTGACAATATCTCGGGGGTGTGGTAAGGCAGGATACAAACCAGGAACTCCCCTCCCCATCCCCACCCCACAGGTGACCTTGCTCTGGATTCCGGAGAAATCAGGCATACGATTAAGGTAGGGTTGGTGTTAAGGTTGGAGACACGGTTAGGTTCGAGGTCAGGGTTTGGACGCATTGATGATCGGCGACGACCGCGAAACAGCTGTCAGCGTCTGAACCGTCGAACCCCTAGTAAACTGCTCATGTATTATATGTGGTATGTGTTTTATGAAACAACGTTGGTTGTCGTCGGTAGCAAACTGGTGGACGGACAGAATGGGATCAAGTGCGATCCCAACCACAACAGCGAGGGTCAAACGCTTACTTGACAACTAAAAAATCGTCTTGCTAATCTTTGCCAAGACAAAGATTGACAACAGTAGAAACGTTTGCATTCACTGCTGCTTTGAAACCTGTCCCTGCTAACAGCAGTCAGCGCTAGATTAAGGATAAGAGTGCACCTTGAGAAATACTTATCTCACCACCTAAATGCACTCTCATTATCTCTGACCCCAAAATGCTGTCACAGCTCTTTCTTGATAAGTCACTTGTGAAGATCTTCTTCCACATGAATGACAGCCTCGCCTACACAAACAACATGAATTTGTCCCCACATGCTAACGCAAGGCGGTTCGCATCGGCGGCTTCATATGCAAATATTCATGCCAGCCACGCTCAAATTGCAGCTCTTCAAAGTGTTCATTCCAGCACTTTCGATGTATTCTTCTGTTGCCTTGGGTATCCTATCGTGTGAAGGCAGACTTAAACAGCAAACGTTCAGGAATGCTTGTGAAGGGGTTAAGAAAGACCAATAGCTGTCATCGGAACTGCATAGCGACATGTAATGCGTGAAGCAATCTGAAATGGCTCTGGGGTCGACGATAACGGATGAGGCTCAAATTCTTCTACGAAGTCCTTCCTAAAGCTGGAAAGACAGCAGCCAGGCGTGGTTCTGGGACAAACTTTTTGGGCTTATGTACACCCCGAGCACTTGGAATATACTACGGTCCAGATACGCAAAAAGCAGAATATTAATGGATCTTAAGAATAAGAACCAGTAAGTTCAAGGTCATTTCAGAGACACGCGGTGGAGGCAACCCGTCTGGCGTACTCGGAAGGAAAGGATAAACTGGACGTTGCATTTGCTTCTAGCACGCGAGATGCGCTGGTAGACTGGACGGAACATACTATTTGAAGGCTTCTTCGGGGTTTCAATGAAATCATCGAAAAAAACAGTCGGGTATTATGGGACGTACATGTGTGCAACAAAAACATATCCGACAGTTTAATTTCGCAAAATCTACCGCCCCTGCAACACTTTTTTTTAGGATGGAGCATAGCATTCGAGGGCTTCTGCGCGGTTACGATGAAATCAGGCAACACAGCCGTCGGATGATACACGCATGTGGCAAAATACACCGCCTTTCAGCGGTCAAATTTTGTAAACTTTGTTGTTTTTGCAACAGTTTTTCGGGATTATAACATAAAAACACTCATATTCGTATCTAGTAGTGCCTTACTCCAAGGATTTCTTGCCGCGTCTAGATCCAATAAGGAAATATCTTGCCACCCTGTCAGTCGAGATGAAAGGAGAATGACGAAACTTGGCTGCTTGGTTTAATTGTATTTACAAATCCCCTGAAAACCGTTGGCTCAGAGCATCTTGGGCGCAGATTTCACATTTTAAATCCCAACAGTTTTCGCCGTCACCCTAAACAATTTTTAAATTATTTGATCGAGAAACGGCCGTATATCAGATGTTCTCGCGTAAGATTAGATCTTCCCCTATCGAGCTTCTGACAGCCCAGATTTATACACCACATTATCTGACAGATTAGGCCACAAAAGTGAATCAATTGCTGTCAGGTGGCATTACTTCGTTTCTGTATAAATGACAATAACATACTGCTCTACTTAACCTTACAGACCATTCTATTTATTTGGACGAGGAAAGGTGCCAGCAGGCTATGTACACATTCACCTTGAAAGCTAGATTAACCCTGGAAAACATCTGTTTTACATTTGAACAACGTTCACGCCCACATTGGACTCCTCGCTACCGCATTCTCAGACAGTTCTCTCATCGGGCTTCTTCTGTGTGCTTGAGCAGGTACATATGCATGCAGTGTTGAATTACTAACCGAACATGTTATATGGCTGCTTTGGCGACAGTGACAGTTAGGTACCAGCAAAAATGCCACTTTCTGAGAAGAAGAAGAAGAAGAAGAAGAAGAAGAAGAAGAAGAAGAAGAAGAAAAAGAAAAAGAAGAAGAAGAAGAAGAAGAAGAAGAAGAAGAAGAAGAAGAAAAAGAAGAAGAAGAAGAAGAAGAAGAAGAAGAAGAAGAAGAGGAAGAAGGAGAAACAGGAGCAGGAACAAGGCTTTAATTCGCTTGATGACTCAGATTCAAACTCGAGTTCCCCCCCCCTGGATAACATCAGATAAGTATAGTGGAGGCACAGGGGCTGAGTATTTTCAGAATGCGGTTTCTCTGCCATTGCATACCTATCGGCATTGGCGGCTCCTGCATTCACCTTACTGGGTTCACTTGGTGTGATAATGGTTTGCTTCCCCGCAGCATAATCGTTAACTGCCACAATCTCATCAGTCGTGTTGCTTATCGTCTCAGCATTGAGAACGCTGTTCACCGGAGAACTCCCAGCGTGACTCATTACCTTGTCCAGACAAAGTCTCAGCCAAGAGTACGCAGGCGGGTGGTTATTGCGGACTGAGACAACTAGCGTCACACGGGCATTGCACCCCTTGCGAGAATTTCGGCCCTCTGGCCGGGAAGTCCAGTCGAATGAACCACGATAGGAGAGTTGACACTATTCATCCTCGTTGCTGAGCTTAAGGGGTAATCTTCCGGTTACTCAATGTAGGGGATTAATTGGTGTTGTGGATGTTACGCGGGTCTAGGGGTACATTCCTAAATTTCAAGACGTCTCAGTCAAATATTCCGTCATATTCACGCTTCCCGTTTGCGTCTGGGATAGATTTAAGCAATTTTTATTCGCGTACTTGATGCTTTACAAGCAACTCGATGATTTATTGACCAGTTAGCCGTTTTTGTTCAAAATTCCCCCATAATTTCACTTGTATTTTGTACATCTAATATGTCAGCGACATGGGGGCGGACAATACTGCGCCCTCTGTCTTTTCAGATTCCCACTCCAGCCCCCAGGGACGGCAAGAAGTAAACGCGATGAATGTACAGGGCTTGCAGCAATTATAGGAATCAGTTACCATGCCGTCGCACACCTATCAATATTATCGGCTCCCGTATTCATCGCGGGTGGTTGCATTTCGTGACACAATTTCTTAATTGCTCTTATCGGAGGGGCATAACAATTAAATCTTATAAATCCTGTCTCCTGTCTACTTTCATTACTCTCAGCTGCTACGGTCTCCAGTGAATCCGAAAGGTCAACCATGCAAAAGGCTTGTCCCAGTGATCACACCTTACTCCTCTCAACTGTTAAACTTCTCGTTAAACTGTTCATCTGTAATAAAGTATCTTTTTTTAACAAATGGAGCGCATGACGAAGCCAGAATACATGCAGAAACCGGATGCGGTAACGAAGACCCACAAGGCGACTGAAAGGAAAAAAGGAAAAAATTTCGTGTCCTTCTGCACAAAATGAACACATGCCAACAAGTGGCAGCCATAGCTGTTCCCCATGTGGTCCTTTGCAGGGACTGACAGGGCATATCCACTTCTTATGTCTTAATTTTGAATTCACAAAACAGAGGAGTAGGTCTCCGGAGGTTAGAGGTGCGGCTGGATTGGGAGGCTAACAGCGGGTCGAGGTTGTCAACCCTATCTGCAGTCGTGTACGTCTCATTCAGGTCAGCTCGTAGACGCCCTTGTTGAGGTAGGAAAAACTGGGTTCTGTGGCTGATGAGCTCCATAGTAGCGACTGTTCACCAGGAATTGTTATGTCGCTGGTGGGTGTAGCGAGCAGAGGTTCTTAAGAGAAGTTCCCGAATGTTCTTCAGTGAGAGCTTGGTGTCCACCTTACAGTAATAAGAGCTTCTTATGGCAGTGGCCATGTATTGCGCCAATGAGGCCAGTCTGTGCAAGATGGATTGGCGAAAAAGGAGACACGGTGGCTGCGACAAGAGCTTTATTTGGCTGACGTTTCGGAATCCTGTTGGGATCCATCATCAGAGACTATATCAGATAAGCGTGGTTCATACACAGGGGGCTGCACTATTGATAGGATGTAGTCACCATGCCACCGCATACCTATGATCCTTCACGGCTCCCCCCTCCATCAGGGATCGTTGCACTTGATGTGATGACTGATGGCCGATAACCGCGTCTTTAATTGCTGCAATCTCGTCATGTGTGTCGGAAGTTGGTGTGACGATTGCTCGACGGACCCTGACCCACGGACCCTGGCGGTGGGAACAGTGTTCACTTGTGCGCTCCCCGCGTGGCTAGTTACTCCGCCTAGGCGAAGTCTCAGCACCGAGTATGAAAGGGGAAGGTCGTTGCACTCGTTGATGGACTGGGTGCCAGTGAACCATGACTTAAGCAGCTCTCGGCTCACGCGGTTGTCCCCTCTAGCGAGAATTTCGGCCTCGTCAAATTTGAATGTGTGGCCGGATCTCGTCGAATGAGCCACAACTTGAATGCTGGCGTCATTTCCCCGCACTGCTGCAGCGTGTTCGGCCATTCACATTCGGAGCTGTCTTCCGGTTTCTCCGACGCGGTTGCTTTGTCCGCAACCGCACCAGATCCGATAAACCACTCCAGACGTTTATGGCTGTGGCAGCGGGTCTTTCGGTTTCATTAACTGACGCCTGATAGTTGCTTCCGGTCTGTGTGCAACCCCAATCCCATGTGGAGTGAGAAGGCGGCCGACAACTTCGAAACGTTCTTGGCATACGGAAGCACTCGCCCAACTTTGATGTCCTTGCAGTTTGGCCTTTCGTCCCTTTTTGCGTATGTACCGGTTGAAGAATTTGCGCGGGTTCAGTAATCGTCACACCAACATCCATTACACGTGATGAAATTGCAGCAATTAACGACGCGGTTATCGGCCATCAGTCATCACATCAAGTGCAACGATCCCTGATGGTGTGGGGAGCCGTGAATGATCATAGGTATGCGGTGGCATGGTGACTACACCCTATCAATACTGCAGCCCCCTGTGTATGAACCACGCTTATCTGATATAGTCTCTGATGTTGGATCCCAGCAGGATTCCGAAACGTCAGCCAAATAAAGCTCTTGTCCCAGCCACCGTGTCTCCTTCTTCACGACTGCTTCCTGGTACTCGTGTCTTCGCTTCCACCGGCAAGGTGAAATTCTCATATCCACAACCAATTTGGGCCGTGAGATTGTCTCATCCCAGGACCAATATCCAGCGGAATTCGTGATCTGTTTATGTGCAAAGGAATTTCTGTATTCTAAAAGTGATAAGCCAGTCACGACTGTCTACTGAGACCCACACTGGCATTTCTTCCAACCTGATGAGACTTTAGCGCAGACCCTAAAACGTATAGGTTTCGAGGGAAGGGTGCATTGATTCAGACACAATTGTACGGGAGCAAAAGATGAATGCACTGTGAAAAATGATAACGTTCATTTCAAAGAACGAACGTGGGAGTTGGGGCGCCGAAATTGCGCTCTCAAACGTCCGAATGGGAGCCATGTTCATTAGTCAAATTCGTTTGGTATATTTACCTCAAGTTTGTTTTTTCTCTCCTTGAAGACAAATGACCCTTTGCCGCACGAAGTGCACAAGCATTAGTATTCTGTCTCACATTCTCAAGGTCAAAGATGCGAAAATGTCTGCCAAGGGTCTGGGAGTCAGTAAACAGACCCCATTCCAAAACACAAAGCCTCCGAGCGATGCCGCGGGAGACATGAAAGTGTTTCAAGGGACAGCCGTCGGTCTAGGCAACCTTTCCCCGAGCGTAGTCCTATCCCCTCCCCCCTCTGCCCCGAGGGCGAAGCTAATGCAGCATTTCAGCTTCCTCGACGTTGCTAGCCTCCGCGCGCACGCGGATTGACGGAACTGCATAAAAATTTCAAGTTTTCAGAATGATCTTCAAGCGCGATGATGCCCCTCCTCCCGCCCAAAAAAGGCCCGACACGGAACAATTACTTCCAGCCAGAGGAGAGGCACTGCCACCGGATTACCGCAATCTAGACAACTCGATCTGCGGTCATGCTGAGGGTAGGACCTGCACTTCCCATCGCCCGACTCGCGAGGCGCTCAGGCCCTCCATGCTCAGGACGCGATACAAAATTGGTGGGCGGCCCACATAAGTGGTCCCCTCCCCCGCCCCTACTTCAAGTTTCCGTCCAGAATTGGAGCCGTGAGGCAGGTCGAGAACCGGCACGATGCTTGGTTTGATTTAAATCCATGGGCCTTCCCTTCTCGATTCTGAAACCCGCGTGGGCACGGGTCTAAGTACCCCTCCGCCCCCCTCCCCGAATTACAGGTAGCCTTGTGCCGAATTCAAAGTCCTAAATTAAGCCCAATTCTTAACCCACCTGGCCCTAAGCCGGCGCTGTTAACCTCAATCATGACATTCACCCAACCCCTCTTGAGGTTGGCCCAGGGCCACTTGCCAAACCTGCATCCCGAATAAAGCTAAACGCGCCTGACTGAGATGACGTATACTTCCACGGTAATGCGAAGAACTGCGTTCGGGGGGGCGCATCAAGGAGGTCTCCTGCTGAAGAACAGTCACGTATCACAAGCATAAATTTATTCGGCGAGGTTTGGTTCTGCAGCCCCACTTGAGTGATGTCATATGGTTAGCTTTCTAAAGAAAAATTTGGTAGATGCGAATACGCCGACTTGACAAGTATTACGTATTTGTATCTTCCTTACCATTTTAATTCAGTGAGCGACTGCGCCACGGGAGGGAGGAGTGCTTATACACCAACCTCGGTTACTTCAGCTATCAGTTCACACATCCTGCTTGTGCTTGCTTTATTATGCTAATCCAGCGAGTGGCCAAGTAAACTTGCTAATGGAACTGTTCCGAAGGCCTGGAGCTCCGTCGGCACCACTACAATGGCCGTGCACTGCGAAACGCAAGATCAAACGCCTTATTACTGAGCCACTGTTTCCCCATGCCGTCAGTGGCCTATTATACCTACCAACCGATTGTAAGTATTCTCGTCCTAGGACCGGTGTTATGGCTACCTCACCATGACAGCCAGAATAGAAGCTGTTGTTGTCTATGTCAGAAAGGTTTCTTCAACTGACGTGGACAATTAGTGTGCCTCGGAGGCTAAAAAGTACGAAATTAGGAGAGATTCAGGAATATCATCGCTTGGGTTACTGGCAAGACGAGGAGTACTAAACTTGCCTTGTTTAATTTCCGAGGAAATTAATGCGCGACCTTGGAGTAAATCTTTCGAAACGGGCCTTTTCAGGCACGGTCCAAAGGTTTGATATGAATATTTGAGCTGAAATCCATCAGCTACTGCGGAATAACCGCGTAACAATTATATACTACTGGCTGACTGCTGCCGTTTTGTGAATATTAAGCGGTTATTCGGCAGTAGCTGATGGATTTCAGCTCAAATAGTCATATCAAAATTTGGAGCATGCCTGAAAAGGCCCGTTTCGAAAGATTTACTCCAAGTTCGCGCATTAATTTCCTCGGAAATTAAACAAGGCAAGTTGAAACTGGAGTTCATATACCAGAAAACACATAGGGAAAGCTGGGGAACCCACTGACGAGCCGAACCGCTCGCAGCTGCGTCAGTCAGCGGCATAAGATCGGCGAAACACGCGTGTCTGGGTTTTTAGCTAATACCTGTGTTGTTAGTACGTCAAATCATTGCACAGAGGACTAGACTGCCCATGTTTACATAGTTGAAACGACCTCACTTCATGCCCCCATCAGATTCTAGCGGTTCTGGCCGTTGGCGTGCCCTAACCATCAAAATAATCGCAGCCCAGTTCGGTTTTGAAGGAGAAGGGGGAAATAAGCCAGTAATTTGCAGAAAATGAACGTAGAGTACGTTGTATCAGGCTGGAAAACGTAAGATCAAACGCCACATTACTGAGCCACTGGTTCACTGTACAGTCGATTGCAATTGCAATTTTGGCGACGTTTGATCCCGCAGCCCCACTTGAGTGATACCAAAGGGTTTTCTTTCTACAAAATGGTAGAGGTAAATACGCCGGCTTTAGAACTATCACGCATTTGCATCTTCTTTACCATTTGAATCCAGCGAGTGACTGTGCCACGGGAAGAGGAGGAGGGGGGAGGAGGAGGAGGAGGAGGAGGAGGAGGAGGAGGAGGAGTGCTTACTTCAGTTATCGGTTCACGCACCCTGCTTGCGCTTTCTTTATAATCCTGGCAGACTTGCTAATGGAACTGTTCCGACGGCTCCACTACAGGGGCCCCGCACTGCGAATGACCACGCGATTCCCTCCGTGGCCTTCCAGTTGATTGAGCCCTCGTGTCCTCTCAATCCAGCGAGTGGCTGTATCGGGGGGAGGGGCGGGAAGAGTGTGTTCACGCCACATTCACTGGCTTCCCCGCGCGTGCTTCGAGTTCTGTTTGCGCTCTCCTTCCCCTTCTTATCCAACTAGTGGCTAAAATTGGTATGTTAACAAAAATTCTTTGGTCCGAGGTGGTTATGTAGCCCCACCCGAAGTAAACAAACCCCAGCCACCGGTAATACGGGACCGGTGGTAATAGGGGTTTTTACAGGTGGGGTCCGGGGAACGCACAGGCGATGAGGTCAAGTAGGTGTTTGCAAAAGAAAACCTATTGAGAATGGTTGAGAAATAGTTGCGCTAATCTCTAACCCCTAGCTATGACCCTTAATCCTAACTCCCAACCCTTAACCTCAACCCCAACAGTACTGTGTCCGTAAGGTTGGGTTACCAAACCGCATCTTACCAATTGTTTTAGTAAGCTAACCATATGGCATCACTCAGGTGGGGCTGTAGAACCAAACCCAGCCCCGCGTTCTCTACTGGCAAAACAACCTCAAGGCGATTGAAACGGTTGCGGGCAGAGTGACTGACTGACTTGCGCTCTCTTCATTATTCTAATCCAGCGAGTGGCCGAGTAGACTTGCTAATAAACTTGCTCCGATGATGTGGAACTCCTCTGGTTCCGCTACAGTGGCCATGCACTGCGAATTACCCCCTAGTACTCTCAGTGGGTCTTCCAGTTGTGACTGCGCCCCACATATCCCCTTAATCCACCGAGTGGCTGTGTCGGAGGGAGAGTGTGTACACACCACCTTCACCGGTTCCCCTGCGAGCACTTCGGGCACAGCTTGCGCTGTCTTTCCCTCCCTAACTCAACGAGTGACTATGTTAGGCGTGTTAACTAAAATTGTTTTAGTAAGCTATAACCATATGGTATTGATCAAGTGGGACTGCAAAACCAAACCTCGCCATTTTTTCGTATAAACCAACTAACTTCTCTCGGTGCATTCAAATGGACGCGCAGTTTAGGAGTTCAACCCGATTTGAGAGACGGCAGTCGTCTGAAGGAAGTTTGTTCCCAGCCAAATTTTCCCAGGGCGCACATTGGAAGCAAGTTTCGCGCAGGCCGAATTTACAAATCCTGGATTACTTGCGTTTTGACCTTTTTATTCAGGTAACTTTGTAGATTTATCGAATATATCATCCCTCGTCTACACGTCCAGTGGACCTTAAATTATTACGGCTGTTTTTGGAAATGCTATGCATCGACTCCGCATACTCCCAGCGCCAGTGTCTTAATGTATCTCTTAATGACGTCCCAATCAAAAGGTTAGGTGTTTTATGAGCACATACTTTGACATTTACAATTTACGCCTGTGAAACTTGCTGCCGAACTTACGAAGGCGATAAAACGGTCTCTGAAACTGTAACGGTCAGTTATTTGTGACTGGGCAATGTGACGTTACTGCTAAAATTGGGAAGAACCGCTATTTTGTTGATGTCAGTAAAAACAGGACTGCTTTATCACCTTCCAACCGGCGACAGAAATTGAAATTTCAACATTGGAAAGCCCAAAGGATAGTGAGGCGTGTTTTACTCTTTACTGTGCTACTGTATACCAGCACTCTAAGCAACCTTCTTAATTTCCTCAGAAATTAATCGCCAACTTGAAATAGGTCAGTCTACGTGAGACTAAGAGGTTCAGTCTGAGTTTTAATATAAATATTTGGACCGAAATCCATCAGCCACTGCGGAATAACCTGTACTGCCAAGTAAGGTATATCATGAAGTCCCAGTATGCCTGACAGTTCGACCGTCCGTCGCCGTCCGCCGTGGGTGCAGCAGCGCTGACAGGCAGCTTACCTAGTTTATAGCGATAGGAGACCTGGGCCGCACCTACCGCACTGTCTCCTCATGAGTCCGAAGTAAATACAAAGTCAAGACGAGCAGAAGTGGAATCGGGCGCACTTGGAGACAGAGTGGAACAACCTGTCCGTTAAACAGACGCAAGCATAGTGACTTTTTAACTAGGCAGGTCCATTAAAGTCATGAAAAAAGTAATCCACCTTTTGTCCACGCCCGTAACCAAAGTCCCTTTCCTGTCGCCGAGAGGAGTAAATGGAAGGAGACATTAATTTCTGGGTGGATTTATGCCAGGTTAAAATGGCGGGACCAGTTTTCATCAGCTTCTCCAAGAAATGCTCACCAGATAGCCTATCACTATCTGAGGTAGCAAAACCCGGTACACAAATGAGGTACTACGAGGGAAAAGTTATGCTGTGCTACTTTACGTTCTTCTCCTTTTTCTCAAATTTAAGGACATTGGAGTTGAGAACGGGGCGGTGGGTTTTGGTTGGATTTGCGACGGTCTACTTTGACTCTACTGCAGCCACTGGAAGGTCAGGCCGGCTGGCATCAGTGCAGCGGTTGGATAACTCAAGGTCATTCAGTGTCATCTCAAAGTCTCCTGCTTCAAAGCGATCTCACCTCATTCCAGAGGTGCTGAACAGCGGCCAATCGATCGAATTCAGCTGGGGTATGCGTGCGTCTAGACAGTTGGAGTCGTCCACACCCTTCCTAGAGAGGCCACTTTTATGAACTTATGGCTCGGAAGTTCGACCGTCGTTACCGGCAGTGTCCACCGTGCCTTCCAAAGCAGGGTGGGTACAAGGAAGGGGACTTTCGCTGCATCTACCACACCCTCCCACCTAGACCCGATGTCCAGACAGAGTCGAAAACACCTGAGGTGGGAGAGGACGCAGGTGGCTGGCACGGCCGGACCCGCACCTAGACGTACCACTACACCTCCTGGTCCACGGCTCGTACCGACGGGAATTTTGCGCACAGCAAGAGAGTAGGGGGCCAGTCGGATCCCACTGGGTTGGAGTGTCGTAGAGGACACACTAAGGGGGAGCTATTACAGCCTGACTTTCACATTACGAGTCCCGCTAAAGAACCCGAGCAATCTCGGCCTGACTTCGACGCATATGCAGAAGTCTCTAACACCACGGTTTCCCCCCCCCCCTCTTTCTCCGGCGTGACTTGGCACCATCAGCACACGTCAACGGCCGCTGCTGTATGGGACAGCAACTTCGGAGTCTGTACACACTAATTGCTGGTATCTCCCGTTCCATCCTGACAATTATGGCCCCCAAGGAAGGACCTCTTCCCTAGCTGCCTCATATTTGTGGGTTCCACAGACGTTCAGCCGGACTCTGGGTCTTGCGAATCAGGCATCCCACCAATTACGGTACCTCGGGTCGACTTTTAGGCCTCGGTGTAAATATAAATATACATTTGGCGCATTAGTAGGCAGTCCTGCGCAGTACTGGTATCAACTTTGCATTTTTGAATGGGAATCATCTGGATGCATGATAGCTGCAGCGGCCTCCTGGCCATTCGCAGTGTCGGTTCGGAGAGGCTGGTGCCCCAGCAGTCACGGTCTTCTATGTCCCGCAATTAACACACCGCACTTCGGCTAATGCACTACAGGCCACCTCAGCACACCAAACCCTCGGGTAATTCGACATGATAACTTGCGAACGGGGATTCCTACCGCCTGCCCCACAGCAGGGTGAGAGCAGGGACGATGGCTGATGCTTGAATTAGTCTGTAATAATTGCAGATTTTCACAACATCTGCCCAACCCTCCCCCCTTTGATCCTTTTTACGGAACTAACTCGTTCCGTTGTGCCTTACGGACTCTCACTTGAGCCCAACCAGCAGCCGCACAGCACCACATGCTATAGGTAGAGTGGTATTACCGACAAGGACATGGGAGACTGGAATGACCATTTCTGGCTTATTAACCGTCGTCAGTCAGTCATACCCAACCCCGATGTGTGGAACACCCGAATAAGCTAGAAATGGTCATTCCAGTCTCCATTGTCTTTGTCGGTAATACCATTCTGCCTCCCCCCCCCTTTACCCACGGAGGCAGCACGGCTGGAGACGGGCTGACGGAGTTAAGCTGCCCGCCCACGCCTACCACACACCCGCTCCGCGAACAATGGTTCAGGCCCTTACAGGGACGAGAAATATTCGGCCGGAATCCCGCCAAAGCAGGCCTGTCGTATAGGCCACACTAGGGTGGAGCCATTGCAGTCTGAACCTACGTCCTGCCAGGAGGCCCAGGTTATCACGTCAGTTGGTAGCCTTCCATTTCATGACTTTTGGTGCGTCAGATGGTGGGAAGTATGTGCCGAGAGTTTCAACCTCACCCTCTCTCCCCTCTTCCAGATGCCAGTCTACTGTCTGAGCCGGTCAGCCATCTGATGTTGGGACTAAACGCAAAACACAACCCGGCCTCCCGCACAACAAACAAGCTTCTCACATACGCACAAAAGGGATGGGGAGCGCTGTTGCCGACAGCAGACATTGCGATGTCTGGCGTGCTTGTCCAAGGTCCCGCTGCATCAAGGCCACTCAAATACGCATCGAGCTGTTCCAGACAGGTTCACCTGCAGCCAGTCGGGCGATCCTAGCTCGGACATGTGTGAGTCCGCACAGTTGTAGTTGCGCCACTTTAACAGACCATTCCTCGGCGAATGCGACTCAGGCCACTAGACACACCATCCCTCGGCCTTTTGCAAACCACAACCACCACCTGCCACATTGTGTCTTTCAGGCACTGCCTAACACTGTCAGCACATTACTTGGTCGCGTCAGCGGTCACTGCCACCTGAGAGGGTAACTCGGAGTTCCCTATACAACAAACGCCTCATTCTAGTGAGTTCTGTCTTACCTAAAACTCGGGATTTGGTCTGGTGATTGTAGCGCTCTGAGTACTCTTATGGCGTAGACGCTGCAGTTCGGGCCTCACATGCGTGGGCGTCGTGGATTTCTTAAACTCAGAATGAGCCATTGAGCCTGATTTGTAGTCAACCGGTCGGCCATCATAAGGACACAAATACAGTACCTGTGCTAGCTCATGAAACGCCGAGGTCAAAATTATAGTGGACAATGTAGCGTATTTTTGGTGTCGGCATAAGTCGGCGCCGAATGGATACTGTAATTTTGCAGGACAATGCACCTGTCCACCGCTCTAAAGAGGTACGAATTTGATGCCGCTTGCAAACATAATCTAAAATTTTAGACAACAACCACGCTCTCCGCAATTGGCCTCCAATCCATTTTCATCCCGGCCAACAGTCCCGATCTGAATCTAATCGAAAATCTTTTTGGAATTGTCAAAAGAAATTGGCACAAAGCTAAGAAGACTCTTTCAATGCAGGAAAAATTGGATTTCATACTCAATAATTACATTTTACAATCCACCATAGATAACCTTGTCATGTCTATGTCGGACAGACTTTCTGCTGTTATTAATTCGAATGGACAATCTACAAAGTACTAATTTTTTGTATCTGTTTCTGTCCTTAATTATTTTTGACCTTTTATGCGCCCTCCTCCTTTATACGTCCTCATACGTAGCCTTTATTAACTTGGTTGTAATATAGGCGTTTCTCGAATATGTGACTTTTGTCGAAAATTATTTATTTTTATCTCAGTAAATAATATTTTCTTAACCAAACTTTGCTTTATTTCTTTGGCACATCGTTTATTTTCCGCTATCAGACTTTGGGAGCCGTAGTGTTTACCGATTTTGCGTTAAAGGCGTTAACCTGTGTTAATTCGTGACATTTCATGAGTTAGCACAGGTACTGTACACACACACGATAGTTCGACCATCGATTTCGACGATGTCCACCGTGTGCCTCACCTCAGCAGTGGTGGGAGCAGGGACGGTGACTTGCGCAGGGGTTTATAGTGCGGGTAGACTTGCGCTACATCTACCTACACTCTCTTCTCCTCCCTCGCCTGAGCCCGGTGTCAAGACAGAGTCAAGAAGATCGGAGACGAGGGAGGCCGCAGGTGGATGGCTCGGACGGATCCTCACCTTGGCGTTCCACCACACCCCCTGGTCCACGCAACAAATAACCACGGCTGTTTCGGCCGTGCCAGCCTCCACTCTGTGTTGGTGAAACATACACACACCACAGAGGACAGTTCGACCGTCGTTGTTGGCGATGTGCATGTGTGCTCCACAACATGGTAAGAGCAGGGCCGGTGACTTGCGGGTGAATAAGGTTGAAACGCGTACGGGCTTGCATCGAAGCTGTCGCACTCTCTCCCCCTCCCACAACCTAGATCGATGTCAAGGTAGAGTTAAGAAGACCGGAGGCGGGGGAGGGATCAAGTGGCTGGCAAGGAGAAACCCCACACTTAGACGTACAACCGCACTCCCTTATCCACAACATACACTGCCAAGGTAGAAAGGGGGCAGCTCTGATACCAATGAGCAGGAAGGCCATAGTGGCCACAGTAGGAAGGATCCTTCGCTGCCTAACACTGAGTCCACCAGTCGGCCACTCCACACAGACACACAATGGACTGACTGTGAGGTCCAAGTTATTCCGCCAGTTGGCAAGCCTCTAAACCACGGCTTTTAAGGGACCACGATAGATTATTTATAGTAAGGGATATGCACTGAGGCCATCGACCTCACTTTCTCTTCCCACTCTCAAACACCAGTTCACTGTCTATGCCGGTCAGGTGGCTGATGATGGAGGCGGGTGCAGTGGTTGCCAGGGCTAGAGAGTCCGTCTGCGAGCGCCACATGCACGACCTGTCGCTTCCCCCTCCCCCCTCCCCCCGCGGAGGCGCACACATCGGGGAAGCGGTTCGGATCTCACATGTGTGAGAGAACGCCATTAAGGAGGAACTATCGTAGCCCGACTCTCAATCCACAAACACACAACTGGGCGGACCGCGTAGTCTGCGTTGAGGCCTCAGTTGGAAACCCTTCAAGCCAGGGCTTCTAGCGCACCGTGATAGTCTCAAGCACATTCATATTTTTATAGTAATGAATTGTGCTCTGAGAGTCGACCTCGATCCTTCTGCCCTGTCCCATGCGCTAGTTGACTTTCCGAGATTGAGAGAGGCGGCCGACAGACCTCAGGACACCTCGTCTGCGCATGCCTTACTCGCGACGCTGCCTTTAGTGCGCACGCACCAGGGTTTAACACCCAAGGTGAAGGAACGGCCGGATCCCACATGCAGTGGGGAGCCAAATGGAGAAAGAAGACAAAAAGCACACTTCTCACTTTGGTGAGATGGGGTGGTGACGTGGGATGCTAGAGGTGTGTATGCGTTGGGCATATGTTGGTGTGGGAAGGTGATCGTGTCTGTGGCGATCTATCGCAGGTTTCAGTGAATGCGCATGTGAACGAATAGGCCCATGCGATGGCTTAATGTGTGAGCGCAGTGTGGGCAACTGAGTCGATGGCGTCTGGTGTATGTTGGTACTCCAGGCACTGGTTCGTCAGTCTCTGGATGACGGACTCGCAAATGACCGACTAGGCAAATTCGCGAGGTGAACGCAAAGTGCCACTGTGGGTTGGGGGATTTTGGATCGGTTGCCTGTGACGGGCGCGCTGAACGATGGGGCGTTGCTTGAGCTGCGGATGGGCAGGGTTGATGGATGTGCAAAGTGTGCTAAGTGTGTAAAACCCCGGTTGATTCCGGTGTTGCGGATGCGCATGTGACCTATTAAGCCCATGCGCGTGGGAGATGCGGGCAGCTGAGGCGGGTGCGGCGGATGGCTGTTGGAGATCAAATCACTGTTCGGCCAGTATCTGTGCGATGGATTTGCCAGTGACCGACCGGGTCGATGTGTGCTGTGGAAACGCGTCCACCACCACCACCACCATCATCATCATCATGACAAGTTGGGATCGAGTTCGCATATCTGGTGGTGGTGGGGGGGGGTGAAAAGCCGGGAGCTAGCTTGTGGACGTAGAGGGAATTGTTATCCGTGGTGAGTGTGGGGGCGTGGTGTTCATCGCCACCCTCATCGCAGGGGTTGTGGCACCAAATGCCGACTTCCATATAATTTCGTTCAATATTCATCTTTTTCAAGATGTAGGAAAGGGACTGATTTTGACTGATTTGGACTTAACAATATCCTAATTATGTTTCTGTCCAACCTTAGTATGGACTAACAAGTAATCGTCTCATCATATATTACCCCCAACAATGAAAGCGAGTGCTGCTAATTATTGTGGGTATGTGGTTGCCGAGTAACTGCGACCTCTAAGTGCTGCGCTCCCTGTACCCCTTCTAGCCTTTTCCGCGACTGTCCCTGATGATGGGTTCGAGTGAGAGACCGAAACGTCAGACAAGTATAGTCTTGTTTCAATGGTCTCATCTTCCTTTTCTCATTGGGAGTATGCTAAAGGGTGGCGTCTTGGGAAAAAGGCGGCAGGAGCGACAATGGAGGCGTTTGTGGTGGGGTTG
>CACRXP010000030.1:254786-265022 GCA_902702965.1 Spirometra erinaceieuropaei | reverse complement strand
CGTGTGTGAAATGTGTGTCAACAATGGAGAAAGAATAGGGTAGGTTGAGTGTTGAGGTTGTGAGTCCGCTGCACCTGAGAATTGCAATACATTCCTCTGGCTTTTGCAACAGCGATCCGGTTGATCTCACAGGTTGCTGCTCCCGTCTTCAGGGCTCTTCTCCAGGTCATTTTTTCTATGTAACGTCACTTCAGCTCGCCGAACTGATCTGTACGTCCTTGAGGAGGTCCGCAGGGCGTTTTTTTCAGAGTCCCTGCTCTCCTCTTTAAGGGTGATCATGCTCATAAGAGTCGCTCGGGTAGGCCCTTGTCATCCATCCCCACGAGGTGGCCGCTACCGTCCAATTTTAGTTGTCTCAGTATGGCATGAACGCTGGTAAGTCCAGCTTGTTTCAAGGCTTCTATCTCTGAAATCCTGCTTTGTCGTCTCAACTTTAGTATTCTACGGAGGCAGCTGAGGTGGGAGTGATTGATATCCTTGGCGGGATTGGCGTAAACGGCTCATGGCACGTCCTCGTCAGTCGCGGCGTTGTTGAAGGCATTTATAAGTCGCTGCCTACAGGGTCGCCACCAGAGGACTCGAACATCAACACCACCGACGATATGGCATTTTCTGCCATACCTCAAGGACGCCTCCGAAACGACCGAGCCCATTGCCGCGGAACTGGATGTTGGAATTGCACATAGGCCAAAAGCCACCATGCGTTGTGAAGTCCTGAAAAGTAAGGACTATTGAAACCCCAAGGAGCAATCTGGGGTAGTGCATCGCATCCCATGGCAAAACTGTCCTTGTAACTACATAGGTCAGACTGGACGCACGCTCGCACCGCGAGCGCACGAGCACAGGCTGGCTGTGCGACAAGACGGCGAATTATTGCAAGTTTCTGTCCACACCTGCAAAATGGGTCATAAGTTTAACTTCGCAGCCACTAAAATAATCGCATACACCGGAAACAAAACAGGCTGAGGATCAATTGAAGCCTCCGATGAGAAATCAGTCAACTGATTTACCGATCCGACGCCGACGTACAGGGCCCTACGCAGTCACCTCCAGCCCTGCGGCATCGATCGATGATTGGCCAGCACCTCCTATTGTCGCTACAACCTCTGACGGTGGACTCCTGTACGAGTTCTAGAGCCCCGGACAAGAAACAAACTGTTTTGGGACTGGGCAAGAAGTTCTCGCTCCATGTATGTGCCCCGACGGTTGAGGACAAAGATTTTCCTCGCAACGTTTCAATAATGCTATTTTGAGTTGAATACCACTCCTTTTGCGTGTTTGGACGTCGGGAGGCGACGGCTCAAGACGTTTAGGAGAGCGGTAAGATACTGACACCAAAGTTAAGCACGTAGATCATGTCCCAGATTTGAACATATTACTTACCGTGCGCGATTCCTGTTGTAAAGCGTCCCAAGGTGTTACCTTCTTATCCCGTGGCTGGCCGCGTTAGGGAGTAGCCACAGAAACCTGACGCACACTCTGGAGATGATTAAGTTAGCCCGTCACGTGGACAATTTCCAAGTCGGGCCTACCGCGCTTAGTGATAAATAATTAGCGCACCTTCTCGCACGTAAGGAAGAAAATGGCGATTTCGTTTGTGCGGACTGGCATTCCTAGATGATTTCTTCAGAAACGCTAACGGGTGCGCTCCATCCACCTAGGGAAATAACATTATTTACCTGCCTTCTCGTCACGGAAACTGTGGCGCCTTGACAATCCCCTGCAAACTCCGTTATTTTGGACTAATGAGCGAAAAGTGAGATGCAGATGTATATCGGCAACTGTGCGCGGAAACCAATGAAACAACCTTGACGACAAAGTAGTGTTGACGAGACAGTTTTTGTGTGAGGCTCCGATTATTAAGCTGATATGCATACCTGGGTTCTTTTAATTGCATTTTAATGATTTTAAAAATGAAGATAAGAGCTTTCTAAATCACACAGCGTCGTAAAATGCAGTAATTCACACAATGAGGACAAAACCCGATAAACTTTGCAAGGCACCCAGAAGAACGCATTAAATAATTGAAGTATTGAACGGTACTCAAAATATTTTAATCAAAACTAACAGAATAGAAAGTGCAAAAGCTCGAAAGAGTACAAGTCGAGCTTCGTCTTACCAGAATTCGATATAAATTAATGCTAGAGAAAAGAGTAATCGTCTAACAACAACATGAGGATGTTTGAAGAAAATGACAATAATTAGTTTTTCTGGTCTGAGGAAGGGCAGAACAAATGCTAAACACAGGCATGCAGTAAGGGATCAATCTCATGGAATGTTAACCGGGATTCTGAAATGCGTTTTCGATTGGTATGGACCACTTAAGTGGGGTTGTGATATTAATTATCGTTCAGCTTAATCCAAAGTATATTTCAGTTATGCCGGGATGCCGAATTTCGAATAGACCTCTTTGCGGCCGTCTGCATAAACCGCAGTCGGTGAAAACTGACCACTTTGGTAGCAGGAGTGTTTTCCATCTATTGTTAATGCCATAAAGACACCAACATATTTTATATAAAGCATACACAAACTATTCTTTATTGTACTCATTTGGCAGTAAGCCACGTCTCCTTCATATCTTATAGTCGGAGAAGGCGTTACATACAAGTTTTTTTAAAAAGATTTCTCAACTCTAGAATAATTTTAATACCAGTCTGCTGTTGTCCATGCGCTTGAAGTTAGTCATGGGCTGAACTTCGCAGCCATCAAGATAATCGCTTACGCCGAAAACAAGACGGGCAGAGACTTGATTGAAGCCTTGACATCTGGCAGGTACTCCATCGATCAATTTATCGATCTGGTGCCGGCGTATAGAGCCCCATGTATTCACCTCCAGTCCTGCGGCATTGATCGAGGATTGGCCAGCACCAGCATTGGAGGGTTCTCAAAATGACAGAGGGACGCCCAGCAATCATTCTTACGGAATGCACTCGTTCCGTCGTGCCTTACGGGCTCTCTCTCTCTCTCTCTCGAGCCCAATCAGCAGCCGCACAGCGGCGCAGGATATAGGCAGAATGTATATATTCCCGATCAGAACCGACAGGACAACGAGCCAGCGGCCCAGCGGTTAGGGGCGTTGGACTTCTAACTAACAGGTCGCGAGTTCGATCCCCAGGTGTTCCACACTTCGGGGTTGGGTATGACTGGCTGACGACGGCTAATAAGCCAGAAATGACCACTCCAGTCTCCGCTGTCTTTGTCGGTAATGCCATTCTTCAAAAAGAGTATTTTTCGTTTTTTCTGTAAACTGTGTTTGAATGTATGTGGACATCGAAAATAAATGGAAAGCGCTCATGCTACGTAAGTTGCCATTTTTTTACCAAACGTGGTTTTTCTCGGCTGAGAAGAAGTGTGTTCAACCGTTGGAAAGTTTTTTTCTAAAAACTCGTATACAACATCTTCTTCGAGCATAAAATTTGATGGAGATTTGCTTTGCCGCCAAATGAGTACAAGAAAGAATATTTTTGTGCATGTATTCTATAAAATATATTTGCGTTTATACAAGCATCGAAATTAAATGGAAAACAATCAAACTACCAATTTGGTCATTTCCTGCCGGGTACGGCTTTTGTAGACGGCCGAAAAGAGGTTCAGTCAAAATTCGGTATCCGCCATGACCAAAATATGCCCTGGACAAAACCGAACGATAATTAGTATCGCAAGCCCATTTTAGTGATCCATACTAATCGAAGACGCATATCAGAATTCCGGTCAACATTTCATAAGACCGGTCATGGTTTAACATCTATTCTAACCTGATGCATTTGTTGTCTGGCTACTTTTGTTTAATTCGGCCCTTCCTTTCCCCTTTAAATTCTCTAGATTTAGAGTGACATTGTCGTTTTTTCCAAGAAGAAGAAGAAGAAGAAGAAGAAAAAGTGTAGGGATGTACCATTCCTCTGTGCAAGATTCGTAATATTCAGTCTGTCCATCATTGCTTTCATGCAGGGAGTTCAGGCTATATTATCGACAAAGACAAGGGAGACTGTTGGCTTATTAGCCGTCATCAGCCAGTCATACTCAAGCCCAAAGTGTGGAACACCCAAGGCTCGAACGCCCGACCTGTCTTTGTCGGTAATACCCCTTCTGCCTATATCATGCGCTGCTGTGCGGCTGCTGGTTGGGCTCGAAAGAGAGCGCGTAAGGCACAACGGAACGACTGAGTTCCGTAAGAGCGATCGATGAGCAGCCCCCTACCAGTTCAGGCCATCTTTTTCGCTCACCAGCAATTGATTTTTAGTGATGAGTCTGGAGAAACCGCCCTCTCTCGTCGTTTTCACCACCGTTTCAGTTTTGGCCATATTTTCAGCTAGTGGGGTAACCGTGGTCTTTTTTCTGACGAACACTGATTGCATGCAAGCTGATCACCTGATGTCTGATTTGCCAACAGGAGAGTGAGACGCATCTTTTGGCAACACCCTAACTCCCTAATTGCATCTTCTAATGCCAGCAAGTTTGCCTCCGGTATCTTGCCGGGTACGCACGCTAATGGGTTGCGGAATCTTTCCAATCCCCACAGTCTCTCAGTTAGGATGATTGCGCCTTCTCTAGGTTTACCAACAGCCTCAAACATTGAAAGTATTTCTAAATTCAGCTGTTCATTTCTACGCAGACAGGGGATTCGCCTTGTCCCTCGCCCCATAGTCTTGCTCACACTTCGTAAATCGACTACTCTGGGGTGTCAGAGGGGGCGGAGCACCGACTGATTCTCGGTGATGAGCAAAGTTTGAGCGGTAGGCTATTCGATCAAGTCTGGCTACTCAGGTGTTTGGTTGAAATTCCCTCATTTGACATTACCGACAAAGACAAGGGAGACTGGAATGGCCATGTCTGTCTTATTAGTCGTCACCAGTTAGTCATACCCAACGCCGGGACGTCGAACGCCTGGGAATCTATCCCGCGACCTGTTGGCTAGAAGTCCACGCCTCCAACCACTGAGCCACGAGCCCGTTGCCCTGTCGGTTTTCGATCGGGAATACACAATGGTAGGGGACGCTCACCGATCCTTCTTACGGAACTCACTCCTTCCCCTGTGCCTTACGGGCTCTCTCTCGAACCCAACCAGCAGCCGCACAGCGGCGCATGAAAAAGGCAGATTGATGTTACCGACAAAGACAAAGGAGACTAGAATGGCCATTTCTGGCTTATTAGTCGTCGTCAGCCAGTCATACTCAACCCCGAAGTGTGGCACACCCGAGGCTCGAACTCGCGACCTGTTTGTTAGAAGTTCAACGCCCCTAACGACTGAGCTACGGGCTCGTTCTCCTGTCGGTTGTGATTGGGTATATACAATGGTAGAAGGGCGATCACCCATCGCTCTACGGAACTCATTTGTTCCGCTATGCCTTGAAGCTCTCTCTCTCTTTCGAGCCCCGACGGCAGCCGCAAGGCGACTCGCAATATTGCCGGATGAATTCGAAAATACGTAGAACGTTTCAAGCGTCAACCGACTCTCACCGCTGAACACAGCTCAGTCGTTAGAGCATTCGCAACAAAATGGGAGGTAGGCAGTTCGATCGAGTCTGACTACCCAGGTTAACTGGCTGTGATTACCTCACTCCTTAGTCTGCATCAATTCAAATTCTTCTGATTATAGGATGGACTTTTTTGAGGACGCTCGCGAAGGCAAAAAATTTACCCCATCATCGTTTATGTTGAATGTTACGGGCATTACTCCATCTCTGTATCATGGTCACATTTGTCGCCTTTGCGCCCAAAACTTCAGGATAAGTCCTTTCCGCAGCCTGGTTTTGATCTGGTTGCCCTGACCAATCCCAGTGGCAGTAGCGCCTTTTAGTCCTAGCGTGGGCGACCGCAATACGCCCACGCAGCTAAGTCCTGTGCACGCGCGTCCAAAAGAATTTCACCCGGAGGTTGCAGCTACCGGTGCCTCACAGTCAGTCAATTCCAGGCCCGCGGATGATCCAACGCTGTTGAAAATTAGCCCAGTTTCCCAAGGCTGCCTCCCAGAGACTTTTTGGAATCGCGCACACCGAAGAATCTGATTGCACTTTTTGCAATTCCCCCACCCTCTCGCCACCAAACTGGCCTGCCGTATAACTGCGCAAGCCCCAGAGGAAAGGCGTGTTTGTTGAGCCGTCGGTTAGGCAGTGGTTCTTTTAGAACGCGACTGGCATACGCGGTTGACGAAACCCTTACTAGAGGCTGCAATCACTGTCCGTCAAACTTGCTGGCGTCTTAGAGCTAAATATAGTGCGTGACCGATCTCATGAAATGTTGGCCGAAATTCGGAAGTGTGTTTTCGATTAGAAAGGATTACTTAGGTGGGGTTGTAAGACTGATTATCATGCGACATAATCCTATAGAATTTCGGACTTTCTGGGATGTCGGTTTTTGAATGCACTTCTTTTCGACTTCCTGTAGAAACCGCACCCGGTAAGAAACGACTACATAATTTGCATTCATTTTTCACATTGATTTTTGATGGTGTTATAAAATAAAATATATTTTATAGAAACCATGCACAAAAGAACGTTTCCTCTTACTCGTTTGATAGAGAATTACATCACCTTCACATTTATACCCGAATAAAGTGTATATTTAGGTATTGAAAAAGTTTTCCAATTCCCGAATAATTAGGAGCCTGATCAGCTGTAGCATTAGCGCGTAGAGATTTCAGTCTACAAGTTGTGTGCTTCCCGCCTAAGTAAAATCATATACTCCTCTATGTCTTTAAGAAGACACCATGTAGAGTTCATGAAATTCTGCAATTAATGCGGACTACGTTGTACATCTCATGAGAAGCAGTGGTAAACAGGCAGGTACGATGCTACATGAATAGACATCGCATGGTCTTAAAAAATTTCATAATTATAAACGTTTTTAAAACCTGATTATACTCCTTCTTCGAGTATACAATATAAAGATGGTGTGATTCTCTATCAAACGAGTAAGAGGAAACGTTCTTTTGTGCATGGTTTCTATAAAATATATTTCATTTTATGACACCATCAAAAATCAATGTGAAAAATGAATGCGAATTAAGTAGTCGTTTTTTACCAGGTGCGGTTTCTACAGGAAGTCGAAAAGAAATGCATTCAAAAGGCGACATCCTAGAAAGTCCGAAATTCTATAGGATTATGCCGCATGATAATCAGACTTACAACCCCACCTAAGTAATCCTTTCTAATCGAAAACACACTTCCGAATTTCGGACAACATTTCATGAGATCGGTCACAAACTGTAACTCTGTCATCTGGTTGTACGGATCATGTGAACATCCACAGGATGGGAGGGCAACCAAGTATCAAGGATAGGTTCGAAAAAGACTGGGCGATTGAGAGGAGACATTTTTCTGCTCATCTCCATTCGTTCATACTTCAACTAGCATGTGGGAGTGCACAGAGCCTAATGAAAAAACGTCATGCAGCCCGCAGAACCCACAACAGTGATCACTGATTAGGGATGAGAATGAGAACTCGGATCAGGAGGACCTTAACCCCGTCTTTCTTAACTAATACACGGTCCATGAGAGTGACGTGTGCGGTACGCGTAGACGGTTCGTCTAGCCAGGTTAGCACTGCGCCCACATGTATCTTGACTCTGCCCTGATATAGAAACTCAATGAATAGGGGAAAAGAAAGGGGGGTAGATGCGGTGAGACTCAGCTTTAATATGCGCCAAATGTGGAACAAATCACGGCCGCACGGAAGTTGTGGGAGAGGGGCGGTTGAACTGCAGCGCACGTGCATGGGTTTGTACTGTCTGTAGGATTTGATCGGCGGCTGAGGAGGCTGTGCATAAGCTTGTGAAAACCGCTGTTCCTGCTCGTCTAAGTCACTGAGACATCTTTTGGGGGCGGATGCCTGAGACATACAAACCTACAGTAGGTGGGCTAACTTATGAATATCGGCCCAAATTTCGAAATGTGTCCTCCTTTCGAAAAGATTAAATAAGTATGGTTGTAAAACTAATCGCCATCCAGCATAATTCTATGATTATCCAGGGTGTGGGCTTTCGAATGAACTTATTTCCGACTGCGTGCAAGAACTATACTCTGCAAAAAAAGTGACTACTTATGTAGCATGCAATTTTCTCATTGATTTTCAATGTCCTTAAAAGTTCGATTATATTTCGTGAAAGAATGCATAAAAATATTGATTCGTTTATTTATTCAGTAGAACATTACGTCTTCTTTTAACTTTATACTCGAAGGAGGAGTATAATTCGGTTTTAAAAAAGTTTCCACTTGTGAGATTTTCAAATACCGTGAAATGGCCGTTCATAAAACGTCCTGTATCTGCATTTACCAATGTGGCTTGTAAATTTAACAATATTGCTCAAATTCACTGCTTAATTTTATCAAGTTCTTATGGTCTCCTGTTAATACCGTAGAGAAATGCAGGGTTTTCCTTACACGGAAAATATACGGCTTGTAGTTTTGAAACCCTGAATGCAAGTATAACAGCAGGTTGGGTTCAAAATTATTCAGCAATTAGAAAAGTTTTTTAAAAATGAATCATACTCTTCTTTCGAGCATAAAATCGGAAGAAGACGTGATTTTCTACCAAATGAGCAAAATGCTGAATATTTTATGCATGTTTTCCATGAAATATAATTGGATTTTCAAGGGCATCGAAGATCAATGAGAAAATTGCATGCTATATAAGTAGTCATTTTTTGCAGAGTATAGATCTTGCATGCAGTTGGAAATAAGTTCGTTCGAAAGAAGGAACCCTGAGGTAACTGGATCGTTATAGAATAATGCAGGATGGTGATTCATTTTACAACCCTACTTAATTAATCTTTTCGAAACGAGAACGCATTTCGAAATTTCGGTTGGCATTTCATGAGTTGCACGGACTGTAGGCTGTGGAAGCCATTTTTTCACTGAAAAGACTGGATAATGCCAAAAAAACAACTGAAATAACTCACTGATCTCTAATAAGGGAAGACGCGGGTGGCCGACATCCGTTTCTGGATGTTTTCGTCTGCCGCGAACCAAAGAGCTAGCTTACGCTCTTAGTACACAGAGAACCGGGTAACACGTTGCTACCAAGCTTCAGGGGAGTCCATAGCTGGGTCATCATGAGTGACGAGTTCCATCAGCTTCTCAGGAGATGAAAACAGACGTGAATTGCATGTGAATTTACTTACAGTGAGGCGTGCTTGCTCTGCATACACCTCACACTCTCCTCCCACACCCACCGGAAATGGGCTAGAGCGGCGTGGCTAAAAAAGCTAAACAGCCACTTACAACCTGCTCCCGACTGCACACGTGACAAGCTCCGAGGAAACTAGTGCAGTCTGGCTCTATTACTCGGAAGCCTTCAGAGGCAAGATTTTAGCTGGACTTGATAGGCTCAGTGGCAAGATCTTATTTCATAGTCGTACCTATTAGGGGCTCGGGTTAGGTGTTAGGGGTTAAGGACAAGGGCTGGGGTTATGGGTTGGAATTAGGGGTTAGCGGATAGGGTTAGGGGTTAGGCTGAGGCATGTCTACTGAAGGTACGGCTACGAAATAAGATCCGACCGGCTCAGTGGCGTCGGCGGATGGGTGCAGTCCCGATCCCAATGCTCGCCACATGCTCGCATCCAAACTCAACCCAGCATACCGGCATATCATGGGCGGCCGGTTTGAGGGATGTTGGAGAGCAGCCGGTTCTCCCTAAACACTAGCTTAACTGTATGCGCGAGCTATAACAGCGGGTGATGCTTTCTGCGGCAAGTCGGTCGCCACGTCAACCGATCTAAGGCGTCTTAAGATCCCTTCTGGGTTGGCGAGGGGCAAAAAGGCATACTTTGAGGAAAACGGAGTACTCCGAAGGAGGCAAAAACTAGGGTTTGACCAGTCCAGATCATGGCACAGTTGCCAACATGCGAAAAGCACCGCAGACACCGTGGTCAGTTCTGTCACGCCACTCGGAGTAGAAGCCACCCACAGGTCCCAGAGAAGACTCCGCATGGAGATGATACAGCCGGAAGAGCCCTATCCCCACCTAGAGAGACCAGCCACTGTCTACTGAATGCTGTGAACTTTCAGTAAGGTTGAGTACTTGGGTCAGGCAAAACAGCCGCCAGTTGCGAACGTGAATGCAGGAACATTAGCCACCTGTCTGGCGAGATGGTAACCCTTATGGTGCACAGAAGGAATCTATCTACGTCGTTGAGGTTGTGGTCCGAGCTGGACACCGTGAGTTGCGGAAGGTGAAAGCAAGAAGCCTGGACGTCGCCCGGCAGGCCAGTCCACCGCCGTCTGAGCCGTTCCGGACCCC
>CACRXP010000030.1:226732-247432 GCA_902702965.1 Spirometra erinaceieuropaei | reverse complement strand
GCAAGAAATCCTTGGAGTAAGGCACTACTAGATACGAATATGAGTCTTTTTATGTGATAATCCCGAAAAACTGTTGCAAAAACAACAAAGTTTACAAAATTTGACCGCTGAAAGGCGGTGTATTTTGCTACATGCGTGTATCATCCGACGGCTGTGTTGCCTGATTTCATCGTAACCGCGCAGAAGCCTTCGAATGCTATGCTCCATCCAGTCTACTGGTGCATCTGGCCTGCTCAAGGCAGATGAGCTGCCGAGTTTTACCTCTTCTTCAGGGTACGGCAGAGGGGTTGCCTACATCGCGTGTCCTTGAAATGACCTTGAACCTACTGGTTCTTATCTTAAAATACATCAGTATTCTGCTTTTTGCGTGTCTGGACCGTAGTATATTCCGGGTGGTCCGGATGTACAAATGCCCAAAATGTTTGCCTCAGAAACGCGCCTGGCTGATAGATTTTCAGTTTAAGGCATGCCTCTGTTAGGAAGGACTTTGTAGAAGAATGTGAGCTCTATGTGTTATCGTGATGTCCAAAGTCTTTTAATACTGCTTCATGCACTGTTTACACCGATGCAGCTCCTATGACAGCTACTGGTGTTTCTTAACCACTTCACAAGCATTCCTGAACGTTTGCCGTCTGGTACTATCTTCACACGATAGGATACCCAAGGCAACAGAAGAATACATCGAAAGTACTGGAACGAACACCTTGAAGAGCTGCAATTTGAGCGTGGCTAGCAGGAAGATTTGCATATGAAGCCGTCGATGGGCACCGCCTTGCCTTAGCATATGATGATAAATTCATGTTTTTTTGTGTGTGTGCGAGGCTAACTGCCATTCACGTGGGAGAAGATCTTAACAGGTGACTTATCAGGGAAGAGCTGTGACATCTTTTTGGGGTCAGAGATAATGAGAGTGCATTTAGGTGGTGAGAAAAGCATTTGCCAAGGTGCACGCTTATCCTTCATCCAGCTCTGACTGTTGTTGGCAGGGGCAGGTTTTAAAGCAGCAGTGAATGTAAACGTTTTTGCTGCTGCTGCTGTCGACACTGTGTCAATCTTTGTCATGGTTAAGATTAACAAGACGATTTTTTTATTTGTCGAGTGAGCGTTCGACCATCGCTGTTGTGGTTGGGATCTCACTTGATCTCATTCTGTCCGTCCGCCAGCTTGCTACTGACGACAAGCAACATACCACATATAATATATAAGCAGTTCACTGGGGGTGCGACAGGCCAGAAGCTGACAACTGTTTCGCGGTCGTCGCAGATCCTTAGCAGGTCCAAATCCTGACCCCAAACCTAATCGTATCCCTAACCTTAACACCAACCCTACCTTAATCGTATGCCTGATTTCCCCGGAATCCTGCCCAAGGTCACCTGTGGGGTGGGGATGGGGATGGGGAGGGGAGTTCCTGGTTTGTATTCTGCCTTAACACACCCCCGAGATATTGTCAAATAAACGGACCGCGAAATGGCGACATGAGCAGGATGTGCCGAAATGAGAAGATGACGCATGAGTTCCCCATGGTCGAAAACATGATGACCCCTAAATCACAAGTCAAGGAAGGGCAGATTATGAGTGGAGAGCTTTTCAATGTAAAAAAGTGTACAGGAGGGCCCCAGCGCGTGTATGTGCACCTCTGCTCTGTCAATTTAGTCCACAGCTGTTAACTTCTGGTACAGTCGTTGTATTAACGTTGTTTTTGTTCATCAAAGTGCCATTGTTGTCTAATCCGCACATGGTCTTGGTTAGGAGAGCAGAGGAGCTTTGAGGTATATCCAATGTGTTAGTTTCATTGGCCCTGCTGCACCTGATTCTTTCTCCTCCGAACTTTCAACTGGTTTGAAGGGTCTCCCACACTCTCCTTCCTGAGAATCAGAGAGGCCTGGTCTCTGGAGTGTTTTGTGAATGCTGCTATCCACAAGCCGCCTTTTTAAAGTCTCCTCGAAATCCGTCTCATTTCCTTTTCACTTGACCAGCTGCCCTGGGGTTCATGCGCTAAGCACAGTACTTCAGGCACTGTCTTCTAGCAGGTCCCTCTGTCATCATTAACTTAAAAACGATTGTCGTCGACTTACGTTCAGCTCTTATTCCTGCCCTGCGAAACGCTCTTCTTCAAAACTCATCTGACCGTGACTCTGTCTGTTAAATGATTTCTTAGTTTGCAGAAGTTAGTGTTTGCAGGCCTCTTAACGCAACTATGGTCTTGATAGTTTCTGTCAAATAAGGATGGGTAATTCTAACAACCGTAACTCTCGAGTAGGTGTTTCATTGGCCAATTAGACAGAAGCTCACATTTGACGAGAACACCTATTCCGGCTGCTGAGATATAGCTGGGGATCGACAGCAGCAGCTTTCCTCATCATTTCGATTTTCTTTCTATCAAATCCGAAAATCCAATTTCGAGAAGAATGTGAATGCTGTCTCTTAAATGAAATCACAAAATGTCCAAAGCTACTACCTCTAGCAGACGGCTTCTTATGGAACAGGTCGCTCTTAGAAGGAAACACATGTTCCTTTTCGTCCATGGCGAAATCTGTCTGTTTTTAGTTAACTAAAGGATCTATGATTCACTCCGGCCTTCTTGCTTCACGCAAAGGAAATCTCCCGGTCATCGGTATAACGAGACGCTCAACCTCTTCCTACAGCGTGGTTCTACAGGGCCCCCTCCCGAACGGACCCATGTGGTGCTGGACCAACACGGGGGTCATATCGGATTCTTACGGGTGTTATCGGAATTGCACACCACAACAAATGCCAACATTTCGGGGATGCGATGGCAGACCTGGTTGCCGGCAGACATCGCGCACACTGGGACCCCTGAGCTCAACCGTGCCATCCACCTGCGCTCTCCGGTTTTTTTGACTCTGTCTTGACACTGCGTGCAGGTGAGGGAGGAGATAGTGCGGTAGATGCTGCGCAAGTCCACTATCACCTTAAACTACTTCACGCGCAAGTCGCCGTCCCCGTTCTACCTTGCTGTAGAACACACGGTGGACATCGTCGGCAACGGCGGTCGAACTGTCAGGTGCTAACTAGATCGGATAGTTATCGCGGCCGTAAAGACAATGCTTAATTGCCGCACTCGACGTTACTTGCAATTGCGGAGAAGCTACTTTCGCATATGTTCACTTTAATCCCCCCCCTCCACGTCAACAAATGTTAAGAGAAAATCTTGTTTTAGATGTGGGCAGCTGTTGAGAGTGTAGGTTTATTGCCCTGCGCTCTTGGTAATGTTCATCACTCTCGTAAATGCGTGTTCCGTATGAAAAAATTTACTATCATATTGCAGTGGTGTGCACTAAATGTGTTCGTTTGCATCTCTGAAGTGCTGGAGAAAAAATCAACAAGCGCCCTGTGCGAGTAAACTTAGCTGAAACACTACGAGGGTTGTCATGCCTTGGTGGAAAGGGTGCACTGTCCAGTGATGGAATCCGCATTTTTTCATTGCTTATTTTGCAAACTACACCAGTCTAAGGACTAGCCTGCATATATTCCTGGTCTGCGAGGGCTTTAGCTTGAGCCCCGAGGCTCAAACGGGCGATGAACTCTCCTCCTGTAAAAAGGGCTTATCAGATAGACCATTGCTAACAGGGCAATTCCTACAGCAAAAATCATGCCAGAGCATGTAGTCGGTTCTCCTACCTACTGGATATGGGGATATGACTGTTTCCTTGAAATTACACGGTTTATCCTGGTTTCAAAGGGTGAGAACGATTCCGCGGACACACGCACACACATTTCCCCGATGTTTCCGTACCCAACCTCTCTTCTTGATGTAAGCTTTATCCTTTAATAGAGATTGCCGTTTCTTGGCAAAGTGTTGATACATCCATTTCATTAAATGTAGAACAAGATTTCTAAACGATCACACAATGCAATCGCATAAATGGCACTCTTAGATATAGGCTAAGACGGTTGAACGAACCTGCGAACCTACAGCATATTTAAAAAACAAGAATTTTCTGGTCGGGCCTCTAGACCAAGCTACCTTTTAAGGTTTCTTAACTTTACCTGAGCCTCGGAAGCAAAAAGTAAAAAAATCATCAGGACACTCGAATTTTGAGTGTCTGGGTTTAACTGTAGCATTTTTTCCTGCTAGTTTAGAGCATGCAATCTTAGTTGGAATACTTAACACAATCAGACAAAAGTTAATACTGAAATTTGACAGCGGAATTGCGCTCTAAACAACATGCTTTTGACCCGGCGCAGACTGCTTGCTACGAGGTAAGTGAACTATTATCCAAGAACGTTCCTATAGCATGTTTTTAATTTGCGTCTGCCAATGAAAAGACGAAAACCTTCAGCCTATGCCAGATCAAGTAATCCCCTGTAATGGGGGGTTGTTTATTGACTTCGCGAACTCTGCCTCAGCTAGACCGCACCCTACTCAGACGCTTGTATTTGTTCAAAGGGGCCAACAACCCATGCTTAATCTGAAACCGTCAGGCCCATTGGAGGAAAAAACTGTTCATCCTCCCCCAGCTGGATTTTTTTTCTGCTCTAAGTTCATTTCTGGATGTTGTTTGAAGTGAAAAATAGTGCTGCCGACCATTTCCCATTCTCTTTCATCGGTTATTTTTGTATTTTAATCGAGCAAAGCTTCCCAATTATTCACTCGGAAAATGAGACGACTAAAGGCTGGATAACATAAAATGCAAAATTGATCATTGCTAGCAAAAAATCGATCTGCTTCCGAATTTCACTTGTTGGCGTCTTATTGAACCCACAAATAACTTTTGCTCACAATGATAGTCGCACTCGACATGCAACTACTCACCTCCATCGAACATTAACTCCAATGGATCCCGTTAAGGCTGATTTCTACTAAGTGATTACGGCTCAGATCAAGATCACTACTTTCGTGCTTCTACTCATTTCGGTCAGAAAAGCAGTCAGATGTCACTTCTGCTGTTGGTGCTCTCGTTGTGTTGTTTCCTCGCAGGCGCCCTCAACAAGACCGAAAGCCCAGAATCTCAACGGCAATATGAGCTGAACGAGATTAAACACGCTGTCACAGTGCTGCTGGACTTTGCTGAGACCCTATTGGAGAAACCACCGAAGGAGCGGATGGAAACACTCACCAACGTCACTAGGTTCCTTCTGACACAGCGTCCTGACGACTTCTTCTGAAAATCGTACTCAGAAGCCAATCTGCATTAGACCGGTAATTTTGAGACCATTTTGTTTCTGCACTGACTGTTAGTAAACGTCCTTCATGCCTTTATACGCCTTGCCTATCACCTGCAATACTTCACGTCCAGGAGGAAGTTCCTATGGACATGAAGCTGCCCAGTCGACGGGACTTCCGCGGATGGAGCGAGTAGATGATTGAAGTGGGGACGGACTCTAGTGTGGTAATCAGTAGACTTCTGTTCAGAAAGACAGCAGGTCAAAGAGGCTTACGGTGCATTTCCCTCCCTCTATCTCTCTCCACCATAGTCCACTGACAAAAGAGACAGCCGTGATGAGTGTCTGACACGTCGAGGGCAATGTCTGCGCGTGTCACAGGTGCGCTTGCTGCCCCTCGTTCGCGCAGACTGGCGGTGGAAGAAAAGGTTCTAGCAGATCTCTCAGTGGAGGGATAGGGAGCTGTCAGAAGGTGCTCATTACGAAACATGGGTTGCAGCCTGGGCCACAGTCCGGGGGGGGAGGAGGTGGAGAGAGCCAAGTTATCACCTCAGTTGGCAGAGCTTTTTGGCTCCAGATGACAGCTTACACGGGGCATGTGATTCATTGTAGGGAAACGACTGGCCGCTGGATTAGCGTGAAGAAGCTTACTTCACGCCTGGTCCCGCTCTGTCCCTCCTATCCCAAGCCGAAATAAATCGGCTGGAAATGATGTCGTCCTACATGTTCCATGTAACGCGCCCTCCTACTGGCTCTGGTATAACAACGTAGCCAGTATTGGAAGTAAGACAGTTCAAATGTAACAAGGACTCAAAATACAAGTAAACTGTGTAGAAAAAAGACCAAAAATAGGATTATGGTCTTGTGGAAGCAGGCAACAGGCAAGGACAAGTAGTGGACAAGTAGTCGGATTTGATCACGGAACGGTTTTACTGGTGACGCCTCTAACTAAGGTATGTTCTCGGAGATTTACAAGGAACTCTGTGGCGAAGAACTACAAAATCGATGGCTGACATCCGCTAATAGTTTATTTCGGGACGCGATGCCGTGCTAGTTTTTATCCTTTTTTAAGTGAGACAAAAAATGACTGGGTGTCAAAATATTTCAATACTTGTCCAGTCATCTCAGAAAGCCAAGGAGACCGAGTCGCAGAGGAGATATGGTGGTACCGCTATAATCGCCGCTACTCTTGGGACTTTTTAATTGCACAGGTTCGGCCAAACATCGGTGGCCTTTTCCCCCGAAATTAATCACACTACACTCCGAGGGCTGAAAGGACAGCACTAGAGGGGGAGAGATAGAGATGTGATTCGAAGTTGGTGGTTTAATCTTCACAGAAGTCGGAAGTTTTCAGATCGGAAGAGGATCCCGGCTGAATAGTCAGCGTGGAAGTTGGCACTCACGTTGTGACAAGGTCATTCAGTGAGGAGAACCAATCACAGATTCGACACAAGCTGAACGCAACTGACTTTCAAGGTCATCCTCATAGGAGACAACACAACAGCCCAGTACGTACTTTCGCCTCCTCTAAGTGACTTTGGAATTGGAAAGGGTTTTGGCGAAGTAGTCAACGTGCATGTTATCATTTACGTTTTGAGAAGATCACCCGATGACAGGTACCACAGATCTAGTATATAAATTGGCAGTGTTTTCGAATACAATTGACTTTTGCGATCAGCCCTGATGGGAGGCGCCACAATAACCCTGTATTTATTTCCGTCTCCTCTGGCCGAATTTCCTCACCGGCTCACGGAGACGACAGGGAGATTCCTTATATCCAACATCTTACCTGAGCTTTTGAATGCATTAAGTGTAGCTGTTGGGCTTAAATCTAGTACGTGGCGTAATTACCAATAAGTTTGCGTACATTACCAATCAGTTATCATCAGATCTGATGGATCATTCGTCGTAAGCAGTAAGGACCTCCACTGTCCAGACGGTGGCCTAAACTTCGAGGGTGGACAGGAGGGGGGAGGTAGCATTTTCCGGATTTTTCTAACGTTGAACTATCTAATTGTGCACAGTATTACCGGTACAGACTAGGGGGGGGGGCAATTACGGTCATAGTTCACACATTTTCGTTGCCGGAGTATGGCTATGCACCCGCCGTCCTTTGGTCACTTTGATGGCTAAAGTGCAATTTTCGCCGTAAAGGCTGCTAACGAGGTCAGTAGATGGACTAAAAAGTGCAAGCGCTTTCTCGTCTAAACCAGCCGTAGAAGAATGTGAGCCCCATCTATTATCATCGACCCCAGAGCCATTTCAGATTGCTTTACGCATTAAATTCAACTATGAACTTCCTATGACAGCTACTGGTCTTTCTTAACCACTTCACAGGCATTCCTGAACGTTTGCTGTCTGATTCTGCCTTCACGCGATAGGATACCCAAGGCAACAGAAGAATAAATCGAAAGTGCTGGAATGAACACTTTGAAGAGCTGCAATTTGAGCGTGGCTAGCAGGAAGATTTGCATATGAAGCCGCCAATGCGGACCGCTTTGCGTTAGCATGGGGGAACAAATTCACGTTGTTTGTGTAGGCGAGGCTGTCATTCATGTGGGAGAATATCTTAACAGGTGACTTATCAGGAAAGAGCTGTGACATCTTATTTGGGGTCGGAGATAATGAGAGTGCATTTAGGTGGTGAGATAAGTATTTCTCAAGGTGCACTCTTATCCTTAATCCAGCGCTAACTGCTGTTAGCTGGGGTAGGTTTTAAAGGAGCAGTGAATGCAAACGTTTCTGCTGCTGTCAATCTTTGTCTTGGTAAAGATTAGCAAGATGACTTTGTAGTTGTCGAGTAAGCGTTTGACCCTCGCTGTTGTGGTTGGGATCTCACTCGATACCGTTTTCTTCGTCCGCCATCTTGCTACTGACGACAACCAACCTTGTGTCATAGGACACATACCAGATATAATACGTAAGCAGTTCAGTAGGGGTGCGACGGTTCAGACGCTGACGGCTGTTTCGCGGTCGTCGCCGATCATCAGTGCGTGCAAACCCTGACCTCAAACCTAATCGTGTCTCCAACCTTAACGTCAACCCTACCTTAATCGCATGCTTGATTTCCTTGGAATCCAGCGCAAGGTCATCTGTACTGTGTGGGGATGGGGCGGGGAGTTCCTGGTTCGTATCCTGCCTTACCACACCCCGAGATATTCTCGCTCGTCAAATAAACGGGCCGCAAAATGGCGGCGTGTGTAGGATGTGTCGAAATTCGGATCTGACGCGCGAGTTCCCCATGGTCAACAACACTCACGAAGACTCGCACATCACACGTCAAGGAAGGACAGATTATGCGTGACGAGCTCCGAGTTCTCACGAAGCTACCGACAAGCCTCAAGGGGTCCCGGCCGCCAGTCAACAGGGAACGCGAGCCCCTATCCACATAGCCACCCCGCGTCTATCGTCGCTGGTCAAATAAACGAGACGCGAAATAGCGGCGAGAGTAACGGAGGAATACTAGAACAGTAAAGCGAAAGGTTTTGTCTCACGGAAGATCAAATCAGTTCGCACAGTTTTGCGAAAGACATTAGTAGATACATCCAAAATTCACTGAAGTAAAGGCGCATATCGAACGAAAGCTTAGTGTTAGTCTTATCGGTCCTGGCGACACTGTCAGTCGTCGTTGGGACATTTTGAGTGGATAAGCAGCGAGTCATTTGTCTGTACGTATATGGCGTCAGTAATTTTGGTGGAAGAAAAGTTATTCGAAGCTGTGCCATTTTTCCAGGCCTGAACAGATAAAGGCAAAATTCCCTTTACTGGGTGATAGTAATGGTAGCTACCACTAGAGGCAAAAAGGCGTCCCAGGTGAATCGGACAATGATTCGGAGCTGTTTGGATTGATGGCACAGTTAATGATTCGATTTTGCAACATTGGCCCCCGTAGGCATCCATTCTTTACAGGGCTGTGTTCTGAAGAACTGGACTTTACTGAAGAACCTCGTGGTTTTCCCATGATCTGATAAGTGTTAAAAGTTGGACATTTTGGGCAGGGTTAGTGAAGAGTGGTATATTATGCTACTGCGTTGTAAGCCTTAGCGTCAATTTTCTTCCTCAACGTTAACGTCTGGTACAGTCATTGGATTAACATCGTCGCGATACTGTTGTTGTCTAATCCGCACATGATCTTACCTCGGAGAGCAGAGGAGCCTGACTCCCAAAACCGAAATCAGATTGTCTCGCGGTGCGCATTGCTCGGACAGAGCAGAATTCGCCGGGGCCCATAACCACTGCCGCACAAGTGGGGGTATGGTGACGGCGTTCACACCAGACACCAGTTGACTGACGCACTGGAGAGGGTCGACTCTGAGTAATTCATACCCACGCGGTCTGTTAGTGCACTGCCGCGCGCACCCCCTCCCCCTATGAACGCCTGATTCAATGCGCCATGTGTGTGGAACGCGTGGACGGCCTATTTAACCTTGTTGTTCACTGCACCCGAAACCGTCTCGATTTGTTCTCACGCCGATCATGCCGTCGGCGTCAGATGGGCCTCCGGCGCCCATGGTTAATTAGCCTCTTGGCAGGCCCGACTTGAAAATAAAGTCATTAGGGCCGGTTTGTGGTTTTGAAGATTTGCGCTTTTATTGATACGAATCGCGTCTCTTTGTAAAGACACTGTTTTACGTAAATTGGAGCTCCATTTCGGCATTTTCCATCGCATTAGCCCGAGATGAATTTGTGACCGGTCTGTCACCTTCAATTTGGTACATGATCACTGCATTCTTTGTTAAATTATTCGTTGTAAAGAGTGAATTTAAGGTTTTTAATATTTGGTCAGGTATTTTGTTAGGATTTTGGATGCGTGAGACGCATGTATAGCTTAATTATTTAGTGAATAAATCTTTGGGACTGACTTAAATTCGTTAAGCAATTGATTTGAAAACACGGTAGGCACCATAGTAAGTATTTCAGCAGACATTATGGACATTTTTCGCCTTTAAATACGGTAGTCATTCAAACGGATAGACTCTCAAATGCAGCTCGGGAAGTATAGAATGAAACCGAGGTAGCATACGAATACGCTTTAAAAAGAATGTCATTGGAGCCCGCATTGATAGTTCTGGTATATGCGTAAATTCTACTCATCATAATACATTTGCCAAGTATGGAATTGCGCAACAGACTGACTTGTTACATGGCATAAAAGTACTCCATGCCGCAGAAGTCGAATACTGTCTGTAGACGCAAACCAATCACGTATATGTCTGCAGAGAGAAGCTTCTGACAGTGAGCAAGTGTCGTGTTTTTAATTGGGTAGGAAAATCCTCCTCATCAGTCTATTTTTATCCTGAAAAAAATAGTGTCATCATCGCAAACTCAACTGGTAAGCACAAGGCAATTATGATCGGAGCTGTTTCTTCTAGGTAATAAACTGGTATTTTATGTTTTTGTTCTAAAGTAGCACTTTTAAAGTAACTGTCACAAATCATCGGCCCAAGCAGCTCGCCTTGGTTTTGACCTGGAGGAACAGGCCTTACGAGTAGTTTATCCAGTTGGATCCGTAACAGCCATAGGGCGTTGAAAAGAGACCTGTTACCCGCACACACCGCAGACCTTGCAGGTTTCAATTATGCCTCGCAGACTAGCACCAACCTAAGTCCCTGGGGTACTGTTGCTTCGGGGTTCGGATGCCCAAACAGCGAGTAAGGCCTATGCTGCCTCTTCACTCCCCGGGGGAACAACCGAAAATTCTTCCGTTTTACACGCTCGGCTTGCCTAGATCGGCTCGGGTCGTTCTCTTCTCCGCATCGAGTTTAAAGCACCCGAACGCGCAACAACAACAACAACAGTTTATGCATACGACAGGACAAAATACTCCCGGCTCCGTAGCTTGGGCTTTGGACTTCTAACCAACAGGCCGGAAGATCGAACCCCAGGGGTTGTACACCTGGGGGTCCGGTACGGTTGACTGACAATGGCCAACAAGCCAGAAACTATCCCTCTTGCCCCCCCCCCTGTTTTCGCTGGCAATGCTACTGAACTTATAGTATGCACTGATGAGCGGCTGCTGGTGGGGCTCGAGAGAGGGAGAGCGCGCGCCCCAAGGCACAACGGGACGAGTGAGTCCCGATTAGCGCCACTCTACCATGGTTTATGCAAATTATTATACTAGAGTATTTAACAATAATCGTATGAGTGGATGCTGTTTGTGAAGGACTCCTGACTGAGGGGTGGGAAGGTCATCTCCAGAAGACGATCCGGTAGGAAAACCGGCGCGTTGGGAATGGAAAGGTTGCGAAGAAGAACGTCAAGCAGATACTGTTCAGTCACTATTAGCCACAAGGGAGAGAGACGAGGCACCGGTCATCCACACTGACGCGCGACCGCCTGAACCTCATCTTAGATCATATTCGAGGAAAAACGGCTTCCCAACTCAAGAAGTCCTTACCCAGTTCTGGTTGGTGCATTACGCTAGAAATAGCATTCGCCATTTATACGCTAACCTTGGGCAGAACTGTGATTGGCCAGACGGTGAAGAAAAACAACGCCTGGCCTATTTTTAGCCTTTTAACGATAGCCATACAGCGTTCGCCTTGTGAAAACGTCAAGGTCATTCCACACGATTGGCTGAGCGAATTGGCGTCCAGGCCAGTCTAGCCAATCATCTTAACCTTGAAAACAGCTCAGAATGCCTCAAGGTCTACGCTGGAGACGGCTGATTATTTGCCAGCAGCTAACCGTCTGAGAGGGCTGTTCTGGGTACGTTAATTGATCTTAGCCTCTTCGGAGGTCTTGTTGAAAAAAGTCTCATTTATCCTAACCAAAGTGCCCAGTTCTGACAGACTTATTACACCGACCATTTTCACGTTCGCCTCTTGGGCTTTTCAGTTAGCCTATTTCCCGGCATATTTCACAATTTAGCCCACATATATATCACGGTTCGAACACAACAGTCCCGTAATATTTAGGTTTGCTATCGAAGATAACAACACTTATTGTGCTTGTTAACAAGAACTTCCTTTTCTCGATGGCACAACAGCTGTGCCCGACTAATCCATCATTAGCTGCCTACTAGTGACTTGTGCGTGTGTGTATTAAATTAGGGGGAACGTACGCAGAAATCGGGCAGAATCCTTCTGGCCATTCTCATCATCGTCCAGAAGCAAGACTGGCTAATACGGATGCCTGGATTTAAGTCCCTCTGAATAAGTAGACCATTATATGCCCATATTCTTGGCGTAATTTTTAAAGTTTCACTGATAGTTTGCGTGTATTTCGCTTCGTTTGCAGTGAAGGGGAGCTGCATAACGCTAGGTTCTTCTGTCTTCCCATGCCTCGATGTATTCCGCTCTCACTTGGTCTTTGAGTGTATCAAAGCTCTCGAGTTCCTTCCGGCGCTGGCGAATTATCGCTAGCTGAAGAGGCTTTAATGCCACACCTTCCTTCCTCTGTGAGGAAAATCTGGGGTTATCTCCTTTCAAAGTAGCTCAGGGTTAGTGAGATTTTATGTCTTAAACAGCTTCCGTCGCTATTGGAGCTGTCTAGAGAGTGGTGTTGGGTGTAGTTCCTGGTCCCGTTTTTGATGTCAGGTGCGGTTGGTATGCATGCCTAGGGCGTGTGTGAAGTATCTGGGGTGTCCAAGGTTTGCCCTCCCGTAAACGGGCCACGCGGTAAATGCGCTGAACTGAAACGGGGGCCTCATCGGATTCTGGCAGGCGTTATCGGAAATGTACATCACTAACAAATGCCAGCATTTGTGGTGGTTGTCAGGCCCAGTTGCCGGCTCACGTCGCGCCAGTTGAAATCCCTGCCGCCGTCCCCTCCTGGTCAAGTGTTTTTTTGTGGACCAAGGGGTGTTGCGGTGCAACTAGATGCGAGTCCAACTGTACCCGCCACTTGCGCACCCTTTCCCGCCTCCGGTGGGGGAGGAGGAGGAGGGAGCGTGGTAGATTGCTGATAGAAGCGAACAAGCGAGTTCCAGATAGCAGTTCAGAATACGAAGATGCGATCGCTGCAAAAAGAAATTTATTGGCCTCACGTTTCGGATTCTCTCTCGAACCCGGCCTCAGAGACAGTCGCAGATAAGGGTAATGGTGGCACAAGGAGTGCAGGTTACCAAAAATAAGAGATCCGGGTTGATAATCTGAGGAAAATGAAATGTTCACCGGATCGAGAGACTTGTTCGGCGGACGTTTCGAAGGACTGGGGCGGCTCTCCATTATCAAAGCGTCTAGTAAAAAATCAATCAGAATTTTGAATAGACAGCCGGATTAGTTGGCCTTGGGCTGATCGATTTTCTCCTTCTTTCGCTGCCTTGGCTTACTGGCCGTCGCCTGTGAGTGTTAGTGGCCTCCTGTATTACGTGTCGTCACCTCAATTGGGGTTAATTGCGTTTGCGTCCCCCTTTCGGGTGAATTGATCGACAGGCCGTGTTTGCTCGGTAGTCTTATGCTCCGTATGGCCGTCTCGTTTTCGTCACAGCGTTTGTAGTGACGTAGGACTTTATAGACCGAAGGAAGGTCTAGATGCCTGTTGATGGAGTTGGCATCTGAACACCAAGCCTCAAGTGTGAGACGCTCTGTCCTTGAGGTGCCCCTACCTAAGACGGCTGCTCCTTGAAAATCACAACTCTGGCCAGTTTCCCCGATGTGAGCCGCAAACTGTGAGTTTGGGTCTAGTCTCCGAGTTGCTAGTTTGTACTCATGTAGGCGGGTCTGCAATTTCCGTCCCCAGCTCTTCGAAACGTCCGCCGAACAAGTCTGTCGATCCGATGGGCACTTCATTTTCCTCACAAGGAGTGCAGTATTTATAGCACGTGGCTGCCGTGGGACCATATGCGTACTGTAATTAACAGCTCTCGCAATCACCGCTGAGGGGTCGTAATTGATGCGGCGGTGGCTTGTCAGCCCGCGTCCGAGTCGATAATGGCCGCGATTTCGTCATCCGTGTTGGATGCTAGTGTGACGATTGCTCGGAAAATTGGCTCACTGTCCCTGGGATAATTGCACGTCCAAGATGCTGCGCAAGTTTGCCACCATTATGAAAGAAATCGCGCGCGCGCAAGTCACCGCGCCTGCTCTCGCCCTGCTGGTGTGCAGACAATGGACATGGTCGGTCACGACAATGACGCGGCGCGTAGAAGTGGGATCCAGCGCATCGGCGATCGCGCGTGTCTGCGATCTACGCGATCTAATATTGGCTCTGCCTGGCTCCGCTGTAGGTCTAACAGTCCAAGGAAGTTCTTTTTGGTGCCGCATGGGCTGACAATAACTGTTTCATTTCATGCTGACGCTGCGATTCGAAGGCATGTATCCTGGTTAGGACGCTGGAGGACTACGTCAGAATCTCGCGTTCATCTTCGTCTCATCTGCTAGGCAGATCTGCTCTTCAGCCAGGCTGTCAGATTCTTAAGTTGCGTTTAGATCCTATTGCTCATTCCAACCGTGGACAGGTGATGGACCTGCGGTTATTAGACACTACTTCACTGCTATCCAAAATTAGTGAGCGCACTGTTCTTTTGCCACTAACTTGTCTGACCTTATCAGTTTGAGTGCTTCTTCGTGGTAGGCCTACGTAAAATCGATTGCGCACCCTCTGTCAAAGAGTTATTGGATTTTCATTTGGCATGCTGGCAGGTCAAAAGCATAAGACCTTCCGAATTCTAGGGACACTCACTTACATTGATCGTGGTTTCACCTTTTTGGTCAAGGTCACTCGGTTTCCCTCCTCTTAAGTGACACTCGTATAGGGGGAACTCAACGGCCTCAAAAACAGGGCGCCATTAATTCCCTTGGGATTAGAAGGAACAGCGCTTTTGGGTTGTGAAAAAAATTCAAAGTGATGTGAGGCTGCGACTTTGAGAGTGGGACATTTCGAAATGCGATTTGCAGTTTTCGCCACTCGAGGGCTCTCGCAAGTGCATGCAAAAACGCCTGATCTCGGATGTACCAGAAATGCAAATAGAGCCCACAGGGAATCTGCGATCTAGAGCCTACGCGGTCAGGACGCGTTTAAGTGTGCCTTGCTTGCTACAATTCCAACCAGTAAAAAGCGTGCTCCGAGTGTCCATCGTCGGGGGGGGACTCGTCCGTCCGGTGCGCAGCGATGCGTCGTCACGTTGGTGGAGCGTTAGAGGCGAGATAATCTGCTCTGACGGCGACGAAGAAAATCAATGGTGCTGCAACCTCTAAGTGCACGCGACTTGCGCAGGGCGACACAGATAGTCATCAGGTCTTGATGCGTATGTTCGTCTGGGTACCAGTTAGGGGTTGAACAATGTGCGGATGCCGTGACATGATTGGCCCAGTCTTTTTGCCGCTCTTCTGCGACCCAATTCTGTGCCTGTCTTGGTTGTTTCCAGGGTAGCAGTTCTACACTGCTGTACACACGATAGACCTAGCGAAACAGACTTTTGTGTGATAGTCTGTCACGACCATTTATTTAGCCCTCATTACTGTAAGGGAATAAGTACCACCCCCCACCCCCCTTATTACAGGTGGCCTTACGCTAAATTCCAGGAGGAGGGAGGGGGGGGGTATGGCTAGGACACAGGAAAAGGTACCCCTTGGAATTTGGCGCGAGACAACCTGCAATACGGCAGTATCTATTCCCATGTCCAACTGACTTTTTTTACAATTCACTCCTGCTAAGAACCGATTTGGCTATTTACTAAAAAAACAAACCAGTGCCTACTAACATAATGCTCATTCAAAGTGGGGTTAACTTCGTCCCTACTACTCCGAAGCCCTCAACATCCGTGGTCTAAACTGAGGCTGATATTATTATCGTACTCTCAAAAATTGCACGTTACAGGACAGTGATCCGCACCGAAATATCCCGATTGCATTTACTAATAAATCAGACTTAATTTTGGATTTTGAAGCAGAATGTTACTTCGCGAAAATAAGTGCGTTTCAGTCGATAGCAATATGCATGTTTTATTCGACAAGCAGGTGGATCGGTATGTGCTCATTCCTGAATGAATATATACCCGATTTGCAGTGACGGAGAATGGCAGGTGGCGAGGCACTGATGGACTTCGGTTCGATGAAGCGTTTATGACCCAGCTGTTTGTGTTTTGGGTCCCAGCTGCTGGTCAGGATTATGGTTGGCTGAGTGAGGGCAAACAAATTCGAAACTGTTCTGTATCAATTTGCCCCCAGACTCTGAGACTGGAGCAATGTTGTGGGCTGACATAACGTTTTGATTGGCTATCACCTGTAGCAACAGAAACATCGGAGAACACATGTCTGAGGTTTTAGCTAGATCATATGTCGAGGATATGGTATAATCCTGTCATATATATATATATATATATTTATATTTATAAAATACATAAGCAGCTCACTAGGAGTACAACAGGCCTGGTGCGGACAGCTGTTTCACGGTCGTTACTGATCATCAGTACGTCATAGGCCATATGAAGTGAGATATATAAACATGTCAATTAAGCGTCTGACCCTCACTGTTGTGATGTCATTCGATCGTATTATGGTGATCGATAACGACCTTGAAACAGGTGACTGCGTCTGGCCTGTTGCGATCCTAGTGAGCTGCTTATGTATTATATGTAGTATGTGTCCTATGACACAATCTCCCTTGTCACCAGTAGCAAGCTGGCGGGTGCACATTGCCATCTGCTATCTCACTGGTTCCTGAGTTTGCCTCTAACATCTTATTATTTCGAAAGCCAATACAAACTTTCAAGTTGGGGTGATGCACTCAGAACAGCACACCCTTCTGGATGTCGTTATCTAAGTGATTACGTAGAAATTTACACCTTTTTACATTCATTTTTGGACGGTAGTCAAGTTTTTTAACCACTACTTATTATGTTTTCGTCCTCTGTGCGTCGATTTATAAATGCTTCGTGCAATTACCCTTGGGAATTGCAGTGTTTTTAGAAGTTTGGGGATTTGGCAAGCGAAACCAATTCGTCTATTTAGCGTTTCGCAAGTAGCTCCACACCCGAGGTTCCTGATCTACTTTTAATTTGATTGCTATCTGGAAAGCTCGATCGCTTGGTGGCTAACTACTGGACGCAGCTCTTCAGCTGGGTTTGTGCGGTCAGTTTTTTCTAGTGGCTTCGTAATGTTTTCGACTTCGAAAAGCACTTTAGCCTGTTCGACGCAAGGCTCGAGGGCCTTCTGACCTAGACGCAGACGTCCGTTTTTTCCAATTGGAAATCAATCTGTTAGTTGTCATGTTCGCATTCTCTTGTTTGTTTTGCCTCCAAGGCCTTCTGTACGTTGCAGTTGTTTACACCATTTGCCCCTGAAATACCCTCTCGCAAATAAAGTGTGCCTACTTATGGGTTTTCGGACGTGCGGAGGGCTTTTGCCAGACACACTGTGTCCCACAGTTTATCAGGTTGCTGTCACAGATGATAAATTGCCTCGCTGCGAGGACTACAGTCTGCATACCATCGGCTGATTTAAGTCTGCAGCAAGTCCAGCACCGAATTTCAACTTCTACTGCTTTATTTCCGCGACTGAAGTGCGGCAGATCTTCGTCATCCTCATCGTCCGCGTCGCTTTAGGGGCAATTTTTATTAAATACCAGTTGTCTCTGCTCGTTACTGCAGTCCTTCACATAGACAGCATGTTCGGGGGAAGGGGAGCATTTGAACTTTGAGCCTTACATTTATCTGGTTTCATTCTTCAGTTTCACTTTTACCAGACAGTGGAAATAATCGACAAGTTTTATTGCTCTACTTGCAAATGCAGGCCGCCCTGACACGTCAACTTTACTTAGGGCTGTACGTGTGCGAGGAGAAGCCCCATTTTGGTCATAGTTCACACTCGAATGACGGGGCGGCCGTAGAAGATCGATTGTTTAAATGAATCGCCCTAGGTTCCAGGTCTTCGCCACGGACGGCAGCGGCTTCCGGCTACCGGAGCTATTCAGAGGCTGCAGGAGGGGGCGGGGAGGTCTGCAGATTTTGTCTGCTCGACTACTAGTAGCAGAGCCCGTAGGTGCGTCAATGGCACGCCGGATTCCGTTATAATGTGTGAGCCGGCGGTGTTTATACACTCGTCAAAGTGGTCGGAACTGGCAACAGGGGTGTACGGCATATCAAACTGTCAAAACGCTGCCACCAGAACCCAGGCCATCGGACCTGCCTTACGACTCGCCCTTGACCATGCGTACGGGGGTGCCAAACTTGGTAAAAGAAGCTACTTCCGTCCGATAACCCCCCCCCCCCTGTGCGACGGCCCAGTTCTGGACGGCGCTGTCGCCGCCCTTCCTAATTCACCGCGTGTGCCAGATGAGGTCCCAGTTGCGTGCCAGGGGGGAGGTGGGGGAAGGGGGCGTTTTTGTAGCACGTGCGACTGTCTATCATTGTCACTCGGCCTTCCTCGGTGTCTGCGTGCAAACTCTGCACCGGCGGGGTGGGGGTTTTTTCATCTTGTTACATGTGTGGCCCTACAGACACCAAACTGCGGGTTACCCTTATGCTTCCGCTACCACTTCCATTACTCGGATCTTGCGGATGAGGTGTAGGAGATCAGGAGAATGCTTAATAGGTATTCTCTTACTGAGATCAGTGCACATTAAGATGTGGGGGGGGGGATGCGCGATCTATTCCAAGGGCCTGGTTGACTGACTGGTTTGAAAGGATTCGGCGGATTTTTTTCCCCGAAATGACAGCCTCAAAGGTGCGTCAAGTGACCTTTTCTCCTAACTCGTAGACTCCCAGAGCAAGAGTTCTGTGGCAGTGAGACGTTTCCGTAGTACGAATCATTGCGCCACCATCTGCTGTAAACTACGACGACTAATGCAATCAGCGGATTGCTGAATATTTGATTTCTTTCGGGGTGTAGTATAAGGCGCTCATCCTAGCACATTGACTTTCCGGTTTTTGTCGAGACCATAGCGGCATTTGCAGTGTACAGGGTTACCCCACCAAACAATCCCGACGCACTTGACCGTGGACATTGATTGATCTGCAAGTATTGCACTTCATCGATCGATCGTTTACCCCTTAGGCGGCCAAAGTGTAACTTGATAAAATGCACTTAGTGTGGTCGCAGGACGCTTTATGATAGATACGGTTTTGAGCCGAACCTTTGTGTCCACGGCACGGTCATAAAACTGATAGAAATATGTTCGATAAGTCCTCATCAGTCCCGGTCATATAACAAGTTAGAGGATTGGGCATTTCGAGCGGTGGGTACAGTTTGAAAAGGCATCTGGTGGGAGCAGTGTGGATTAACATGTCTCATGCCTGCATTCTCCCCCCCCCCTTCCCCCTCCTTCGAAGTCACTGACCATGCGTCACTACCAGTATAGTGGAACACAATTAGTTTGGGCTGTTTAGGCGAATTGTAGACGTCATAGCGACCTCCCATTAGTTTGGTGGCACTCAGTAGGCGTCTTGGAGGACTACGTCGGCTTCGATTCGGTGACCAATATGTGGGCAAGAACAGAAAAATCGACAGTCCTTGACTTATATATTTCGCGAGACACGCTGACGTGGGCTCCCCTATCCTTTTTGACAAACCTACTGTATTGGAGCATACAAGAAGCTAGCTAAGCATAGAGCTAGTAGCTTGACCTTTCCCTTTAGTAAACACCTTCCTTCTTACCCCTGCTGAAAGTACTGCACGAACGCGGGGAATTTTACATGCAGTGTTAGATATCTTTGTTTCAGAGAGAGAGAGAGAGGAAATGCGCTTTATTTTGAAATCGTAAGTTCAAAATTTTCAGCAAAAAAATTGGCTCCATTCACTGTGGGTAGTAAATAAGTTAAGAGATTATTCAACAGTCAAAGAAACGATTATTATGGGGATAGTTCAAGTCTGAGCTTCTGTATTTCTGTCTCTTCGCACGTAAGATAGCGCGCTAGGAATGGCAATACAGAGGCTCGATAAGCCGATGTGCGACAGGGTATAAGACGGAAGTTGCGGCGCATCGGGCGGGAAGATTTGGCAGCCATAAGATCGGAATGTAGGGGATGGGCAACGTCATCTAGAATTCGACCAGCAAATTGCTTGACCGCATTGAAGTGTCGTTGTAAGATTGTGTCAACTAAAAAAATATGAGAAACGCCAGCAGCAGAAGAGAGCATGCGAAGGATTCGTTTCAAAATTAAAAGATCCTTTTTTAACAGAGCAGGAAAAACGACAAGAGAACAGTATATGATAAGAGGAAGAATGCAGGCATCAATGAATCGCCAGACTAAGGGTTGAGGTGTGTAGTAGGAACGCAAACGACGAATGTAGTAAAGGAGTTTACGAACTTTAATAAATATGGACTCAATATGGAGGGAAAAAGAAAGATTTGAGGACATAGTAACGCCGAGATACCTGAAAGAGGATACCTCATTAGGAAGAATGTCAGAGGAATCAGGGTTAGGAGAGGGCCGCAGTCGAAAAATACACTGAACGGATTTTTGGTTGTTAATTAGGAGACCATTTTCCTCCGACCACGCTAGGACATGGTTTAGGCCATCCTTTAGAAACCGGACGTGTGTCTGACTTTTGAGAGGGTGTCCAACAACCACATCGTCAGCATACTTGATCAGAAGACAGTCATTAGGGGACCTGAGATCATCAGTGTGGAGGGAGAAAAGGTGAGGGGATAGAATGGAACCTTGAAGAACACCGCAGTCATTGGGAAGGG
>CACRXP010000030.1:199479-217257 GCA_902702965.1 Spirometra erinaceieuropaei | reverse complement strand
ATAAAAATGACTTTATTGTCAGCCCTGACAAACGCCTCGGAGGTGCCCTATCGATCATAGCGGCAAGTCGTTTAAACCGACGTCATCAGTCCAGGCGACGCGGCGGCGGGGAGAGGTTATTGCTGTCTGGCCATGCCCCTAACGTTATTTCCTCCTTGTCAGAATACGCAATATGTGTACCTGCGGGGCCTTTTTTGCGCCAGATCCTACACAGGCGTCCGTTAGGGAAAGAAATTGGCCCCTTTTGCATCCTCGGGGGGCTTTTGTCGACCCGGGTAACAAATTGCTCGACCTGCAGGAAGTAACTTGCACACTGGTACGATAGATATGTCAGTCGAGCGCAAAAATTCTTGCTGGACAAAAATTCCTCTGAGTGGGACGGGTGGGAGCCGTTTCTGATCCAGGGGTGTGACCTGCGTCCCGCGTAGATATTAATTAGATCTGGCGTTTAAAAGGACACTCTAAGCAACAGCACCCCTCTGCGCAACCCACTCCTCCCCCCGCCCCCATAGGGGTCTAATTATTCTGATTCTCTCCCTCGATCCCCGCGAGCTATTCTCCCTGGGCTGACACAATAGCAGTTGCTGGCTTCCTGCCTTTTCTTGCAGTCAGCTCTCCTAGCGCACGTTTTCGCGTCATGTAGTTCACTATGTGTAGGATGATGTCTACGGCGGAATGATGCCATGTCTTCCGCCTGCCGTTCGCCAAATGGCTTTTTAGAAAGGCCAATTGTTAATGCTGTACACGGATCTGCTGCTAGCGGAGTTTTTTTAAAAAAGCAGAGCAGATTGTTATACAGGCAGGAGGAGCAGGCGGGCGTCGCCTTCCTCCGTGAAAGGCAGAACCTTTACCGGGTTTGACATTTTGTACCATCTGCTGTACGTCATCTGACTCCTGATTTAGTCGTATATGCCCCGGCTTAGGGTTCTCCAGTGACTTGCCTGACCATTCAGCGATGCGCGGATGATGCTTCTGCGTCAGCCGATCACGCTCCACAGGGGTACGCTTTCGTCGCATATGATGTTTCCTTCTGAGAGGAATTAAGTAGGATGCAAACGGTCCACTTAAGCACAAGTGGGCGCGTTCTCCTGATCAGCCCTGGCTGACTCAAAGACTGACTAAAGACAAGCGGTTTGCAGGGAGCTCGGATCGTTCAGCCCTCAGCATTACTGTCCTCGACTTCCGAGTGAAAATTGCCGGAGGCAAGACCATCGACACAGGACGAGGATGGTAAAGAGAGAGAGAGCTGACCCTTGAAGGCTCTGTTGTCCGTTTTATTAGTTACACCGCCAGCCAGTTGTTGCGCATCTATTTTTGCGTTCTGCAACTGCTGCTCTGGACGGCGGGAAATCAAAATTATCTTGTCCTCGACATTCCGACCGTCGTTGCCGACGATGTCCACCGTGTGCTCCACAGCAGGGTGAGAGCAGGAACGGAGATTTGTGCATGAGAGTAGACTTTCCCAGTATCTACCACACTCCACCTGGGCCGGAGGCGGGGGGGGGACACAGACTTCCCCCCCAGCCGTACCAGCACATCCCCTGATCCACCACAAACACCTGACCAGGATTTTACCTCGTAGTTACTGCCTCCGCTGATGATGAACGCACCACGCATCGGATACTTTGGGTGCTCATCAGCGAGCGGTAGATGGGCATTCAAAGAAATCAAATTATTCCGCAATGTTAACGTCCTGACCTGGGTTGATTGCTCCGTAGATCCCTCGCTGAATTCGGAAATCCAGTCAAGCGACCGTTTCCTCAAACTGGCCGTAAATTATTCTGTCCTTCTTCTCATTTGAAGGTGTAAAAGCTTCGTCAAAATCCTCCTGTTGCATATGTATCATCAGGTGAGGCGTAGAACTAAACTTCTTCGTTTTCCGTCCCCCGGCTAAACACTCGAAGGCAGCCATTAGTCGAAAGAAGTGGACACAGGCTACCCTCCTCCCCTCGCCCCCGCAGACGCGCAGACATTCAGTCGTCTACAAAGTCAAAATGGTGTACAGGCGCCGACTGATTTAAGTAGTATGAAGTGCGAGCTACAATCAGGCCGACCTGCGAGCGCGCCAGTCACAGGAGACTCTGAATGTGTTCACTAGTAGCCTGCACGGCTTGAACCCGGATTCACATAGCACATACTCTGTCCGACGTCGGGGTTTGGTAGACCGCCAACAGCGGATGGCAAGACTGTGAAAACGCCCCGTGAAGTTCTGAACTATGGTTGCACCTAAAAGCCACGATAATGACTGGCATCAGACTTGGTTCTTAGGCATTTCAGGGACTTCTGGATGTTGACTTTCATCTGAGCACCGTCTCCGCCACCTTCAAAAGCGCACTTGTGTAGCGCGCATTTTTTTCCCAGAATTTTGTGAAGATTTTATCATGTTTTATAGTCAGTACACTTTGGTTTAGTGAAATTTTCACTTTACCTAATCCTTTTCCTGAGAAAAAGAAGGGTTTCTTACTTCCTGTGGCATTTTCGTTTGCTGCCACACACGTTTAATTGAATCCCAACTGGGCACTTCTACGTCACTAGGAAAAGATACTCCCATAGCCGGAAAGAATTTTTCAATACATATAGTTCACGTTGTATGCAGACAGTCCGACCATCGCCCTACGGGCTGGCCACAGGGCAAGATCGTATTTCGTAGCCGTACCTGTAAGGGTTAGGCGGGGGCTTGTCTACTGCAGGGACGGCTACGAAATAAGGACCGACCAAATTAGTACCATATACTCCAGTCCACAGACAGGATCTCAAGAAAAATATGAAGGAGAGCAGGCTGTTGCTTACGAAACAGGGATAGCCGAAGCACAGTAGTTACTGCTTTGACACCTGTACTATTTTGCGAATGAGGAGTCAGCTTGGAATTCGCATGATGCTCCCATTCTGTATCTGGCAGCCAAGTGGACATAAGCCAAACCTTCTTTCGTCGCATTTTGCACCGAAAATATCAGATACGTCGGCTTCATTCGGCGAGCCTGTCATAAACGGCCTCTCAATCCTCTAATCTACGCGAGGACACACTAGGGCTCCAGGCAGGACTCCTAAGACAAGGTGGAATTACCTGTATCTGGTGTTACAGACAGAATGAATCAATGTGCGGGAGTCATGTGTGACCTTGAATGATATTGATTACAATTGGCAGAAGGCTGGCGCCTGCTTCAGGCGGGAAAATGGTTACTCTAAATGCGAACGATGGTCGCCCGAGACAGGTTCAAATCTCGGGTCCATGCAACCTGTAATTTGACTAAAACTGGTGAAAAACGGAAAACTAGACCAAAAGATCGTTCCAACTGTATTTTCTAAACTTGCGAACGATTGAATTTTCTTCATCAACCTGCCAGGCAACCCGCTAGTTTCGACTACTGACTTAATTTCATATGAAATATTAGATTAGAAAGCTTTATTCATCGGGAAAACTCGTGTAGAAACCGCCGCTTCAAATACACGAAAAGGATGCGAAACGGCATAGGAATAATTTTTACTCCAATCTGTATGTCTCAAATGGTTCATTTTCAGAAAAATAATTTCATTAAATAACCTGAAGTGCCCAATCCGACCGGGCGCGGTACCGTCGACTTGTGCGTGATTTAGTCTGTGGTGAGACAGCCTTCTGATGCATCTACAACATTCTCCCTTCCCTCACCTACCATGCTCCGAGGGTGAGACAGTGTCAAGGGCACCAGAGGTGGACACGCGCGCAGTGGCTCTACGCGTGCCACGCACGACGTGGTCCCCACTTCTGTGAGGGCGACGCATATTCCATCTGACTGTAAATGCCATAAAGGCCACATTGAGAAGGAGCCATTGCTGCTTCCAGTCGCTCCAAAATACTTCTATGGAGATCGAATTATCCTCTCAGCTGGTAGCCTCCCAAGGCACGACTCTTAGCGCGTCGTAGTTGGTTAAAGCGCACCGGATTCATTTTGTTGAGGCGTGGTCTGATTTGCCGTGAGGATGGATTCCCCATAACCGAAAAAATTAAATAGATACGGATCACTTTTATACCATCAGGTAACATTAGTTGACATGCGGACACCGTGTTTCTCAAATAATCGATTCAGCGCCCTTGACTTTCAGTTAATGGCACACTTTTTATTAATCGGTTGATATCCTTTTTCGGTGAAAATGCATTTGAAAAATACCCAAGTGCCTACAAAATTCTGTCTCGAAAATCAATGGAATAGATCCTCACCACTTACGAAGTCATTTCCTATAAGTGTGATTTTTGTAAGTGACTTAAACGATGCTCATACATAATCCGACATCTTTGAAATCCTGCTATCTGCTTTTCCGCAACTATTTTCAGACCAAACCACATTTTGAAAAATCCCATCAGTTTGATAAATGTTGTCAGCTATCATTTGGTTGAAAGCCGTCAATCCAGTCTAACTTTGCTGCAAATGCGCTGCTTCCGAAATGACATACCTAAAAGCCTAATGCACGCAGGAAAAGCTCACTTGCATCACGCGGTCGTTTCTTAACCGTCTAACTGGCCCTTTTAAGTTTTTTTTAAATGTGGGACGGACTCACAGAAACTGGATAAACCGGCGCATGAATCAAAAGCCGAAAGCGAGGACTATGCAAGCCAACATGCCGCATTTTCGATGTGGATCCACCAACTTTCTACAACTTCCTCCTCCCCCCCCACATCAGTGACTGGTGTTTCTTTGCCCACTTGTCACGGCCGCTCCTTCTGGGCGTCTACTTAGTAATTTTGGTAATCGCAGCCTTTCGGAAAGGTCCTCAGCGAGGTATACGCAAACAGGCTATCTTTTAGAAGAAAAACTGCATGCCATCTGCTGCGGCTAGACTTTCTTCGTAGCTTGCTACTGGTGGCAGGTTCGGTTGCTTTGCAGTCTGGCCTGCCTCGTAGAAAATCCAAAATCTACCCTCTAAAATGCTGCCTCTGTCAAACCTTCAGTTAAAAAAAGAGTGCAATTTTATAATTTCATCAGAAAGTATAGAGTACGACCGTCCGTCGCAGGCAAAAAAGACCCCAGCTGGTCTGAGGTCGTGGTGGTGAATTACGCGTGAATGTGGCATTACAGCAGGGTAGGCTTGCGACGCGTCCACCTCGCTCTCTCCCGCCGTGTCCCAATAGCAAGATAAAGTCGAGGCAACTCGGGGGGAGGGATAGTGGGCACAGTTACTGACGGGGCCGAAGCCACCTCTACGCGCACCACACACGGGGGTGAAGCCACCTCTACGCGTACCACACACGGGGGTGAAGCCACCTCTACGCGTACCACACACGGGGAAAAGCCACCTCTACGCGCACCACACACGGGTAAAAACCACCTCTACGCGCACCACACACGGGGTGAAGTCACCTCTACGCGTACCACACACGGGATGAAGCCACCACTACGCACACCACATACGGGACCTTATCTCCACTTCCACGTCGACAGGTTTCCAGGGTGGAATTCTCGGACGTCTTAGCAGAGAGCGCCGCCATTTGGATCTCAACAAGAAGGCATTAGTACCGTCTAGAGAAGGGCTGAATTATCCTTTCGATTGGCGGCCCTCTGTAGATATCCCCTGCCTCCCCTCTGCTCCCCCCTTCTAGAAGGCAAAAGCCGCATACTGTCCACCAATGACTCCTGCCTACGGCATTTGGTTCTGTTTGTTCATTTTCTTTCCTCGTAAACAGCTGTGTCAGCTGTTAGCGTGCTTGCGTATTGCGAGAAAAAAAGGTAGTTTTTTTTACTCCTACAAGGCCTTCTTCGTGCCTCCGATAACCTTTCAGCCATCATGCTATCCCAGTTAGCCAACCTCTTAGCAGTCATTTCGCCCTGTCTTGCGCTAATTAAATTGTTGGCTCCCATGACTCCTTTGCAAAGGCCACTTTTTTCGAAGGTTTACCTTCTACATTACCTGGCCTATCTCATGAAATGTTGGCGGAAATTCTGAAATGTGTTTTCGACTAAAAGGGACTGCTTAGGGGGTAGGAGGTTGCCGAGTGTGGCACAGTTTCCGGACATCTCAGTAACACCAGGATACCGACTTTTTTAATGCGCTGCTTTTCGGTCGCTTGCAAAAACCGCACTCGGTAGAAAAAATGCTCACTTTCTTCTCCAATGATCTTAGATGTCCTTGTAAATTCAACGCTCTAGCCAACTGAGCTGCAAGGCCGCACCGGAAGACGTCAGTTTAATCACATTTGGGTCATCTGGCGGATTCTAATTGGATTACTTAGGAAGTCCTGCTTGGGCAGTCGGCTTACTGTATCAGATTTGGTGAATCCCAGACGTCGCTGAAGGCTGGGCAGGTAACTTGACCCGAATTCACGCCCCACTCCCCCCCGTGGGGCCTCGTAGCTGAGGTGGCTAGACGGTTGGTTGTATTAAAGTCTCTGTCATGGGTTCGAATCCCATTAAGGCGTCGAGTTTTTTACAGTTGGATTGAAATCAGTTATGCAAAATCTGCCAAAACACCGATTAAATCCAAATATACAGTAATAATAATCCCCGTGCAGCGTAATCCCATGCTAATTCGGTTACTTCATGATGTCAGCTTTTAAAAATGTTCCTTCTGGCCGCCTTTAAAAACCACACTCTAAAATGACTACTTAAGAAGCAGGCATTTTTCTCATTGATTTTCAACGCCCCTGTAAATCCAAACATATTTCATAGGAAACATGTACAATCTGCTCATTCTTTCACTCATTTGGTAGAAAATTACTTACTTTTCAAATTTAATACCGGACGAAAGGGAATAATTAGGTTTTAAAATAGTTTCTATGAGATTTCTAAAACCGTGAAATGCCTGTTCATAAGACATCCTGTCTCTGCATTTACTTATGTTGATTGTAAGGTTTGCAATAAAGCTTAAACTCACCGGTAAATTTTATGAGCCACATATGGTTCCCTCTTAATACCGTACAGAACTGTATGATTTTTCGTACACGGAAAATTTACAGCTTATAGCCTGGAAACCCTGAGTGCAGGCGTAACGGTGGGTCGGATTCAAAATTATTCGGGGATTGGAAACATTTTTTAAAACCCAATTATGCCCTTCCTTCAAGTACAAACTGTGAAGAAGACGTAGTTTTCCACCGAGTGAGTAAAAATACGAATATCTTTATAAATGTTATCTATGAAATATATTTGAATTTATTACGGTATCGTAAATAAATGAGAAAAATTCATGCTGCTTAAGTAGTTAATTTTTGCAGAGTGTAATTATTGCAGGCGGCCGAAAAGAAGATCGTTCAAAAGCCGACATCATGAAGTGTCTGAATTATTGTTGGATTATACTGCACGTTGATTAGCATTACGACTCCATTTAAGTAATATTTTCAAGTCGAAAACCGATTTCAGAATTTCGGTCAACATTTCATGAGTTAGCACATCCAGCGCATTTGGAAGAAATCAGACACGTTTATTTCTTGTACTAATTTGATAACAAATTGCGCTTGCCTGAAATCGTTTACGTAAAGTGAAGGCATCTTTAGACTGAAAGAAAAAGAACTCATTCAGGTCAGACATGGGGATATGGGCTCCCCCTACTACTGGCGATATCGCACTAAATATTGGGAGGCTTCTATTCCCATGTCAGAACTGCAATTGCACTTCCGCTCAGGGTTTCCAGACTATGTGACAAATACTCTCAATGAAAGGAGAATCATGTATTTTTCTGTGCTTTACAGAAGACCTCAAAGGGGACTGAAAAATTGCGTACTGGATGTGGAACAGGTTGAAGCATTAGCAGTACGGTGCCCTATGAGTGAAAATTTCACGGCCTTAAAAATGCCATAGTTATGAACTTTTTGAAATTGATAGGTACCCTTTCTTAGGAGATAAATTTTGAAAAAGACGGGTTTTGCCACCAAATGGACATGGAAAATATAGTATTTTCATAGTGCTTTCTATTAAATATATTTAATTTGAGAAGGGCATCAAAATCAGTGGGAAAAATTCGTACTAATTAAATGGACATTTTTACCGAGTGTGTTTTGCAGACGGCCGGGAAGAAGCTCATCCAACCGCTGTCAGCCTGATGTGACGGGGATATCTTAGGGGTCATATTGCACAATAATCGATATTGCAGCCGCACCTAAGTAACCCTTTGTAGTCCAAAACGTATTTCATGATTTCGATCAATATTTAATGAGATGGGCCAGCTAATGGGCATCATATGGGCTATTTATGCGTCCCGTCCAATATTCTGCATACAGTGAGTGACCGATCTCATGAAATGTTGGCCGAGATTCTCAAATGCGTTTTCGATTAGGAAGGATTACCTAGGTGAGGTTGTAATACCCATTATCATGCGGCATGATCATAAATTCCAATGGTTACTTAATTAGCATGCATTTTTCACACTGGTTTTCGGTGGTCTTATAAATTCAAATATGCTTTATAGAAAACATGCAGAAACATATGCTTTCTTTCGCTCACATTGATAGAAAACAACGTTGTCTTCACGTTTCATATTCGAAGAAAATGTATCTTTCGGTTTCGAAAAAGTTTCGCAATTCTCGAGTAATTTTGAGCCTGATCAGCCGTTTCATTAACGTTCAGCGACCTCAGTCTACAGGGTGCATGCTTTCCGTGTAAGGAAAATCATATATTTCTATGTGCCTTTAAGAAGATACCACATAGATTTCATAAAGCCTTGCACTGGATGCCGACTATGCTGTAGATTTCACGAGGAGCATTGGTAAACGGGCAGGTAGGATGCTGTATGAATGGGTATTGCACAGTCTTAAAAAATCTCCTAGTGAGAAAGCTCTTTGAAACCTAAAGGTATTCTTTCTTTGAATATAAACTGTGAAGATGACGTGATTTTCTACTAAACGAGCAAAATAAAGCGTATTTTTCCGCATGTTTTCTATAAAATCTCTTTGGGTTTACGAGACCGCCGAAAATCAGTGCGAAAAATTCATGCTAATTAAGTAGTCATTTTTTACCGAGTGCTGTTTCTACAGGAGGTCGAAAAGAAGTGCATTCGAAAGCCGACACCCTGTCGAGTCTGAAGTATTGGAAGATTATGCCGCGTGGCAGTTGATATTACAACGCCACCTAAGCAATCCTTCCTAATCGAAGCGCATTTTTGAATTTCGACCAACATTTTCTGAGATCGATCACTCACTGTGTGTTACCTCTCTGATCACCTGAGCTGCTGCTCCACAAGTTAATGCACGATTTCGGCCAACAACGTCTAGCATAGGCACAGACGGCCGTCTTTTCGGAGCTGCCGTGCAGAGGTTGGGCAAAGTAGCTTTTCCAGTTTTCTCTCTCCTCCCCCTCCCCCAGCACTTCCGCATCCGGACTTTTTCCCGTTTTTTTTTCATGGAGAACCACATGTCTAACAAAAGAAGCGATTTGCTGTAGACCTATCTGCTAACACTCCCCCAAGGAAGTCCAATCTTCCCGGGTCGTCCTCGTTTCACCCAAACTAGAGACAAACTATCCTCTCTGCAGATCATCTTGTTCAGTGCCTAACTATTTCCGTTCGCAGACACAGTCTGAGTGTGTTGCCTCACTTTTGACTGCTGCCCGCGAGGCATAGGCGATTTTCCAACCCGAAGGCTGCTTGTTATGCTGCGTTAGCTTGTCTTATTGTAATCTAAAGGTCAGCGCGTCGAAATTTGATTTTTACATCATGAAAAGGAGAAAAAAGGGAGCAGAGTGCACGGCATTTCGCAGGGCAGCACCTCGCAGGCATCTCCCCCGCCAAGGCGGAAAAGTAGGCTCAAGCTTCAACTGGCGGCGCGAACTGCACCGTAGGTGCATACTTTTGCGTCTTGAAGCAGAAACTGATTAAATCACGCTAGCTCTTTTTTTCATTCGACAAGACTAAGTATGCGCCTGCTAAATCTGTAGGAAGTATCGATGCAGTGTTTTGACTTATCTTCATGCCTGCTAGATTTAGGAAAGTTTTGTGACGGGGATAAATACCGCGGTTCACGTTTTTGAATAGTATTCTTTAGGCAAATGCTATAACCAATCGGCAACGTTACATGTTTTCCAATAAAATTGGCCGAACGAGGGTTGGATAAGCAGGAGCAAGACTCATCCCCCACTTTCTAACAAGAAGACCGGAAGCCTGGTGGTTGTGATGATGTTGTTGTTGATGATAGCAGTGGTACTGGTGAGTGTGCCTGTCGTGTTTTGAGGACAGGGTTGTGTGTGGCGCATGTAGTCGGGCCCCTTAGCTTTGCCGAGCACATCTCTGTTCTTCTCGGACGTTTTCTTATTGAACAAAAGGGCACATTAGTGACTACGCCATGTTATCGATTTTTTCAGGTCGCAGTCGTGTTTTCCCCCTCTTTGGCTTCCTGAGGGCGAATCACAGTCACTTTCAACTTTACTGCATTCTCTTTAAAAAAAAATGGAAGCAATCGAGAATGGCTGTACCGTCCACCCACACACCTAGACTTAGATTCTGATTAGAGGCGTTTTAATTCTCGGTTGCATTCCCTCGCCATCTTTTGCCACCCCTCTGCTTGCGTAAAAGATGTTGAAGTAGCTGAAGCGGGTTACAGTCGCTCTCTATGTGGGTTTTCCTTGTTCGGCCACCTGTGTGGTTTCGTAGCATGCGGGCTTTGGTGGGCATCTGTTAAATGCAACACAACTGAAACTGCAAAGCGTAAGCGCGCAGGAGCGACTTTGACCACAAGCACATGCACAAACACCTGGCCCACATTGTGTGTGTACTTTTTCTCTCTCTCTCGCCCTCTATCCGCACCCGAGTGTTTCCACTACGAAAATCACTGTTGCGTTCTTACCAATAACTGTTTTTGGATTTTCGCCTGCGGCGTAAAAGCCGCTATTGGGGATGAAAGTACCTTTTAGATTGCTAGCAAAAAGGCAGTGTTGTTCAGCAAGAAATGAGGTGAATAAGACGCCCCTCTTTATGACAGAGACGGCAAGGTGGACCTTCTGTGTGTCCTTCAAAAGCGACGACGCTAATCCCCCCCCCCACCCGGAGGAGAAGTGCCACTGTGAAAAGTAGGTAGGGTCCACAGGGTTAATACGGCTCTACGGCATCCGTGCCGCCTCATTTGCCCGTAGTTGACCTCCACTTTTTCGGTCATGTGTTGTGGGCTCGATCTGCGCGCAGAGAGAGAGAGAGAGGATGATTTGCATTACGTGTCTGCGAGTTTCGTGTTAATGTATACAAAATTACCTCTCCCCCCACTCTCGCTCTCTCAGCCTGTTCAGAACGCGAAATGCCACACAGAGTCGATTTTGGTGACAGTAAACGGGCAGGCAATAAGCGGAACCCCCTCGTTTTGCAGGTACCTCACACGAATCTAACTTCTTCGTCCTTCTTCTTCTTTCTTCCCGTGCTTCAGAGATGTGCCCATGTTGCCCATATCAGGAAAACGTAACGGTAATCCTGAACGTTTAAAAGTGGCGGTTTTGTCGAGAGTCTTTTCGATTTTACGGTCACACTCTCTCTATGCCCTGAATGTAGAGCTGAGGCCTTATGCATCCCGTCCAATATTCTGCATACAGCGAGTGACACATCTCATGAGCTGTTGGCCGAAATTCTGAAATGCGTTTTCGATTAAGAAGGATTACCTGAGTGGGGTTGTAACGCTGATTATCATTCGGCATGATCCTATAGTATTTCGGACTCACTTATGGACTGAACAGACAGCTATAGGATTTTATGAAATCTATATGGTATCTTCTTAAAGGCATAGAGAAATATATGCTTTTCCTTACGTGGAAAGCATGTATACCAACAAAGACATGAGAGACTGAAGTGGCCATTCCTGGTACCTTTTCCTGGGTACCTGCACAAATTACACTTCAAAAAGACAACCTTGTTTTGTGCGGTGTGCAATTTTATTCTACTACCTTGTGGTGTTTTTTTAATTTAATCATAACTCCAAGAATGCCATCAGAGGGCGAGGTATCACTTCGTTTAAAGACCCTTGCGTGGGGGTTTGTTCAAGTTTATTGTCTCGAGTATAGCAATTTGATGTTTGTTTTAAAAACTCGATTAGGAAGGATTACCTGGGTGAGGTTGTAATACCGATTATCATGCGGCATGATGCTATAATATTTCGGACTCGCCAGGATATCAGCCTTTGAATGCACTTATTTTTGACCTCTTATGCAAACTGCAGTCGGTTAAAATGGCTACGTTAGTAGCATGCATCTTCCACATTGATTTTCGGTGGTCTTATAAATTCAGATATATTTTATAGAAAACACGCACGAAAATATGCTTTCTTCTACTCGTTTGGTAGAGAATCACGTTTTCTTCGCACTTGAGGTACCCGAAGAAGGAGTATATTCCGGTTTTAAAAAGTTTCTAGTCATGAGATTTTTAAGACCATACAGTACCCATTCATACAGCATCGTACCAGTCCGTTTACCAATGCAACATAGTCCGCGCCCATTGCGCAATTGTATGAACAAAGGAATATAGGATTTTCCCTACGTTGAAAGCATGCAGCTTATGGACTGAACAGAGGGATATAGGATTTTCCTTACAGTGAATGCATGCACCTTGTAGACCGAAATCGTTAAACGCCAATGCAACGGATGGTCATGTCCACGATCGACTGCAATTGTGTCATGTCTGAACTAACAGGCGGGGATCGGTGGTGATAGGGGGGAGGCTGTAAGTTCGTGCGTTGGCCTTCACATCCTACAATACGCCTACTAGCTGGATTTCTACAGTCCAGAAATAATTCGCTGTACTGAAAGCAAAACTGTCACCTCAGTTAGCCGACGAATCTACGCAAGTGCGACAGTCGGAGTCCGCCGGCTTCAACTTAACGATGCGTGATGACCACAGAGGCGACTGCAACTGGGTCCTATTAAGAGATCTGTAGATTTTTTTTCCGTTTTTGGTCTTCGATAATGCGCTTGAAATATGCCCTCCGCTTTATAACTGGTGTTTTCGTGCAGGCGAGAAAGTACTTTGTTGTTAAAAAGCGTAGCACAAAAGTTATGTGCAATATATTTTGAAAAACAGGCATCCCAAAAGATGTAATTAGGGAAGACGAAAATCTTTGGGAAACAGTAAACTTTATTGTGTAAATTTTCGAGACTGGTTCACTAGCTCGTTTTCAGACAACAGGCGTACACAAAAAATTAACTTCTAGACCGAGTCTGACAAAAGGATTCTATGATTAGTTAAGGTCATCTTCTCGGGATTGGTTGAGTCAGTTTGAATCTGTCCTTAACGATTTTGTATGTGGCATCTAGGTCGATATGCCGGTTAATGCATGCCTCATTTGAGTGCATTGCCACCAGGAATTCGCGGCCTTTCCTTATTGGCAGGCGCCAATAATGCGAGTGTTTTCCCATGCAAATTTGTGCCCAGTTTCCAGTATGTGAATGGCCACCTGGGATAGATGGTCGCGTCTCTCCACCGCTGACTGATGCTCATGTAAACGGGTTGAGATAGATTTCCCAGTTAAGCCACAATAGACGGCATCACAACTAGAACATGGGATTTTTTAGACAACACCTTTTCTTTCGAGGTAGCCAACCCTGTCCTTAGGGTCTGCAAACTGTGTGCGTAAGGTAGTTGCCGGCTGGTGTGCTACGTGTATCTGAAACTTTTTCAATCGTCTTTCGACTAGTTCAGATACATTTTTCACCAATGGGGGAGTTCGCCAGGTGGCTAGTTTTGGTACCCGAGCGGCCGTGGCGTTGGAAATACCTTTTCCCTTGAGTTGCCGGTGCCTCATGCATTGACGTATAAAGTCATGCGGGTACCCATTTTGGGAGAACAGTTTGTAGAGGTATTTCATTTCTGCTCGATAACTTGTTTCATCAGAGCAGTGGGTTTTGGCTCGATTAAGAAGACTATAGACTGTAATCCGTTTGTGAGAGACAGGGTGGTTACTCTCAAAGTGTACGATGACCTCTGAGTAGGCCTCTTTTCGATAACCTGATGTCTGAACTGATCCACCGGTTTTTCGACGTACAAGGACATCCAGGAATGGAAGTTGTCCGTCGACCTCTGTTTCGAAAGTAAACGTAATTCCTGGAAATATCGAGTTAATATTGGTATGGAGCAGATTCAACTGATCTTTCTTGACGATGGCAAAGGTGTCATCTAGGTGTCGCAGCCAAAGTTTTGGGTTGACTGTGGGTAGGGCTATGCTTTCTAATTTCTGCACTAAGGCCTTTGCCAGGTAACCGGATATGGGTGAACCCATGGGAGCACCTTTTAATTTATGGCATATGGTCTTGCCGTACTCCCGACATAGGTACTAGCTAAAAGCCCAGACGCGTGTTTCGTCGATTTTCTGCCGCTGGGGTCCCACTGCAGAACCGAACCCCTCGCAGCTGTGTCCCTCAGCGGCAGAATATCGGCGAAATATGTGTCTGGGCTTTTGGCTAGTATCTATGTCGGGAGTGCGGTATAATACTTTATCAAATCGATTTCATACTACTCGTAGTACTACTTGCTCGTAGAATGGGCATTACGTGGTCATTCCAGAGTAGTTGATTGTCTTCGACTCAAATGTTCACTTACATAACTCCAAGAGTGCCATCAGAGGGCGAAGGTTCATTTCGTTTTGGAAAACTTGGTAAGAAAAGGAATTTGAGGACCCTCGCGTGGGGGTTTGTTCAAGTTTATTGTACCGAGCATAGCAATTTTACGTTCGGATTCTCAGTCATAAGTCGCAGAGGCACTAGGACGACAGTATTTATAGAATGCAGCTTCTACTAGGATTAGCAGCCATCACGTCAATCGCTGTGGTCGTAATTGATGCAATGGTCCCTTGTTAGTTCGCATCTGAGTCGTTAAGTGCCGTACTTTCCTCACTGTTGGCGACCCGTTGCGTGATAATTACCCGGCACTTTAGCTTGCTGCCACTGGAACTGTTGGTCGTTCGCGCTCTCCCGCGCGGCTAGTTCTACAGCCCAGGCGAAGTCTCAGCACAGAATATGGTTAGCGGAGGTCATTGCGTTCGTCGAATGATCGCGAGCCAGTGAACCACGATTCAAGCAGCTCGCTGCTTACGCGGTTGTCACACTTTGCGCGAATTGTGAAGTTGTTAACCTTGGAGATGTGATCAGGTCCCTTCGAATGTTTCCTCCCACTGCTGCCGCGTGTTCGGTTATTCGCGTCCTGAGTTATCTCCAAGTTTCTCTGACGTAGCTGTTCTGTCCGAAACTGCACCAGTTCCTGTCAACGATTCCATACGTCCCCTGCCGTGGCAGCGGCTCTTTCGGCCTCATTACCTGGCGCCTTATGGTTGGTTCTGGTCTGTATGCAACTCCGACTTCAAATGGTGTGAGAAGGCAGCTACGCGCCTCCGATATACCCTTCCCGTACGCTAGCCTTTGCCAAAATTTGGGACGCATTTCACAGGGTCTCTTGTCTCCTTTGCGCATGCATCGGTCGACCACGATACACTGGCAATCACTCGTTCTACGCTTCTGTTGAAGATATCTTCCTGCAATGCGCCTCAACACGCCGGTATAGCGCCCTTACGCAGCTGCTGAAGCTCAGTGCTTGCGTCCTAAACACTTTAGTTCTTAGGCCACCACAATCTTGGCTATTTATTGCTTTTCCGTTTGATGTATACAGCGTAGTCTAACCTGTGGCGAGATTCTATCAACCCTTTAAGGTATCTTCTTAGCCGCATACAAGGATGTACGATTTTCATTGCATGGAAAGTGTATAGCTTGTAGTTTGGAAGTCCAGAGCGGAATTTCAACGGCAGGTTGGATGCAAGACTATGGGGGAATTGAAAAACAATCGCTAAAAAAATTAATACTGCTTAGATAGCCATTTTTTACCATGGCTGGTTTTTGCAAGCGAAAGAGAACAAGCACCTTCAAAAGTCAACGTCCTGGCTCGACTAAAATATCTTGGGATTACGCTGCTGCGTGTTCGGGTATTCGCGTCGTGAGTTGTCTTTCAGTTTCTCTTATGTAGCTGTTTTGTCCGAAGCTGCACCAGTTCCTGTCAACGATTCCATACGTTCCCTGCCGTGGTAGCGGGTCTTTCGGCCTCATTACCTGGCGCCTCATAGTTGCTCCTGGTTTGTATACGACTCCAGGCAAGTTGGGTGCAAGACTATGGGGGAATTTAAAAACAATCGGTAAAAAAATTAATACTGCTTAGATAGCCATTTTTTACCATGGCTGGTTTTTGCAAGCGAAAGAAAACAAGCGCCTTCAAAAGTCAAAATCCTGGCTCGACTAAAATATCTTGGGATAATGCTGTACAAAAACCACGCCCTAGTTATCCTTTCTACTCGTGAACACATTTCAAAAATTCGATTAACATTTCGTGGAATGCGCCACCCACCGCACGCACATATCGATCCCCCTTCCCGCATGTTTATGACTTATTTTTCAATAGCAAACGTAGTGCATTTGAAAAATATCTGCCATTCAAGGTCCGGCGTTGCGCCTCATAATTGACTGGAAGAATTCTTAAATGGGAATGTTTTTAGTCAATCTGCATGGGCTCTCAAATCGACAAGCACTACAATTTCACACAAGTGACTTTTTTTCCGTGGAAACGATTTCAGTTGCCTTTGCATGATGGCCAGTGGAAGTTGTCCGGGGCACATAGCTGCCAAGCCGCGCATATACTTGCGAACTTCCCTTCCTGTGGTTCATTCCCATTGGCGCCAGAGACTGCTTATTGTTTTTCGCTCTATTTTAAAAACCCACTTGTCAACTCGATAGGCAGAAATCCCGAATTATTTCCTCCTTTACGCATACCTCCCTTTACGTGCAGTCTCGCATACAATGTGAATTCCCACTTCCTTTACTGACGTATGACTTTTTATGGGATATTCTTAGCCACTTTTCGCCTCCCTCCCTTTGCACTTTAAGTTTATTTTTGCGTCCCCCCCATTCCTGCGGACCGACCGATCATCTCGAGTGCGCGATTCCTTTCGTCGGCTCTCTGACTGACCAGGAATTTTGTTCCTATCTCTGGCATGTCACACATACACTTGCTACTCTTTCGTAACGCTCGACTTGGTCTTAACAGATCCACATCATCAACTCTGAACGGTATCTAAATAGAGATCTAGGAATCCGGCTGTACTGTTCGTTGAAAACCGGAGCTTCTGAGGATGGCGGGGGGGCCTTGGTAGTGCTAAGCGCTCAGAATCGGTTTTACTCCACCCCAGCCCACCTGACATTCAGGCACAAGACTTCTCCAAGTCAGCTGGGTATGAGATTATTTGCAACGGCTAGTCCGGCATGCGTCCCCCAACTTTTGCGTATCATCTACCCACTTGTTGGCCCCTTAGTCAAAGGAACTTGTGTGCATTACCAAGGGGTATTAGCGCAGCATTCACCACGATGTCTCCTTCAACACACTTCACGACGACGACATCCACCCACGGAGTGTGCGCAGGATGGTGGCTTGCACGTGAGTTAGTTTATAATGGGGGGGGGGGGGACTTACGAAGCAGCTACCTCACCCACCTTGCTTTGATAGCAAGACATTGCCAAGACCACCGGAGGGAGGGGCGTGGCGCAGTGACCGACAGGGCTAAACACGATCTCGTCCCTACTACGCGTGTCAGGCTACCTCATGGACATATCGAATCTCACATGGCGAGAATGTCTCAAAGACGACATTGAGAGGGATCCATTCCAGCTTGATTCCGAGTCCTGAGAGGAGGACCTAGTTATCTCGTCAGTCGGCAGCCTTCTCAGTCACGACATTTACTGCGTCACAGTAGATGTAAGTTTCTCAAATGGGCTATCGTGAGGATTGTTATGACTTGCCATGGGGATGAATTTGCCGACGCCGACCTCATTCGCTCCTCGGTCCCCCATGCATCCTGGGCCTCTCGGACCACCGATGACG
>CACRXP010000030.1:154982-187668 GCA_902702965.1 Spirometra erinaceieuropaei | reverse complement strand
AGTTTTGCATGCTCTAACGTGCTTAGGGCGCACGTGTTATCTGGGTGCGCCTACGAATGCGCGTGCTTGGAACCTCTATCTACGTCCAAACGCTGGATTCCGACAGGCGGTAACGGAATAGAGAAGGTCCCCACTTAAGTGTTAGTAGACTGTGGATCGTGTCATGTGGGGTTTTGTCTTGGCATACATTTGCAGGCTATTGTGGAAATTACACTGTCAAGGACAATTACTTCTCACGACCTCACACCTTAACTCAAAATCCATTATTTTGTGAAATTTAATTTTTGTTTATTGTTTGCTTACTACTCTCATTTCCGTCGTCCTACAATAGCGAACGATAAGACTTCCGATATAAAACCAGACAATTTCTATGTTTTCTTTCATTTTGTCAGCTTACTGTCTAGTGTGCTGCCCCATCCATAAAACTCCCTTTACCATAAATCACGTATGGCACGATCCACAGTCTACTGACAGTTAAGTGGGGTCCTTCTCTATACCGTTGCCCGACAGCCTTTGGAGATGAGAAGCTAAAATATCTCTTGTCGAACAAAATGAGTCCCACAAGTTCTGACAAACTTGTAGGACGGAGGGGACACTTTTCGGGGGGTCGGAATGCAGCATACATGGATCTCCTACTCAGAATTAGAGAAACCAGGATATCTTAGCGACCTAAAAAGCCCACAGGCCTGGTCTTAACTCACTCTGTATGGAAATGCTAGATTCACGAAGCCTATCATTCCCAGAATTTTGTTTAAGTTCGTTTTCGCGCCATTTCCGCGCAGGCCACTGATCCGATTGCGTGTCTCGAACTACTGGTTGTTGGATCCTGACATGAATGTCAGCTGGTAACTGCGGACCCTTTGCTGTATTGTTGCCCATTAGAGGTATCTGGCATTTACTCCTTCGGGACGGACGACAGTGTTACTGCCGGAGGCGAAGAGGAGGGAGGAACGGGAGGAGGGGGTACCACTTTGTCGTTTCCTCGCCACAATCCCTGCCCCTCCAGTTATTAGACAATACAATTGTCATTACTGCCGGCATAACCACCTTTATGTCCACTAGCGCCAACTGTCGACTGGAATGTATTCTTTCTACCGGTGTGGTCTCGCACCAAGCAATACATCTCTCCAAACGAAGATAACTTCGCCTGTTTAGGAATAAACGCCCGTGCACATTACGCTTTCCTAAGACTGATACCTAATTTTTCTCTCCTCGTCACGAAAGTCAGCTAGATGTTCTGCCTGGCTTTTGCCTGGGAAATGCCCCCCCCCCCCTCCTTCCTTCCTTTGTTTTGCCGACAGAGGAGATAATTTCGGTCAAGCATTCACCAGCCTTTATGGAGTGCAGCGTAGACTTCTGAATGATACGATCTGGAAGCAGAGGACCCTCTTCTGGCGTCAACGAGAAGCGATGATGTGTCCCACCACGATTAGGACCCGCTCTTAGCGCCGCCGATAAGCCCAGCTTTTCGTCGTCCACCACTTGTCACTCCTTCGCCACAGTTCAAACTCATCAGGATCCTGATTGTCCGGTTGAAGGTTCTGGAAACAGGATTTCGCTGTCCTAATCAAAGCCGCTCGGGCAGTAGTATTACTTATTGTGAGCTCGAGTACTATTGATTCACGCCGAAAGCATGTCCTGTCTAAGCATACTGTCTGGCGAATATATGGCTCATCTGCAGCTTTGAGATTCAGTATCTTTAGATCTGTACATCGTAAATGCCAGTATAGTGTGAGACCTTGTCGTGTTTAGGCAGCTCATAGCGACCTTCTTTGCCCCCAAAAACGGTGGCGCACTTTAAGAGTCGTTTCCTAGCTCGTTGAAGGTGTTTGTCAACATCATCGCTGATTCACATCCCAACCCACTCGATCCGGGGTTTATTTCATATATTTACTCTTCGAAACGTTTTCACGTGGTCATGACTCAGGACTCCATGTCATGCCTGTGTCCTGTATTTATTGCCAAAATCTTCAGACCGACTGAGGCTTCAGTGGTGCGAACGACAGCGCGAAGTCGACTGCTGCTAACTGAAAAGTTAAGTCCTTCGCTTTCGTCCGAAATTGATGCGCGAACTTAGGACAGACTCCTGAGGACGAGCCTCTCTTCGGGTTTGGTCGGGAAGTCGATGTGACTGTTTGGGCCGAATTCTACCAATGCCACGAATATTCTGAGTCGCCTCTAGATTTCGAACTGTTACTGGCGAAGATAAGGGGGGACACTGCCGGCGTCAGCTGGTGATGCGGTGCCTCCGGGCACCAACGCATTGTCGGCTGAGATTCGGAGTGTGCAAGTTACACGAGACTGGCTCGCATCGGTCTTTCCTGAGTCCTGGACAGGAATGGGCATTTCCTCCCGCTTTGGTGAAGAAGGAAAATGAGGGTGTGTGCAAAGGAGGAGTGGTTTCCACTTAAAACAAATGTTTCAAACTTCAACAGAGAGTATTCTCCAATCGCCACGGTTTAGATGCAAATGACAGAAATTCATATTGACCCAACTTTGAAAACTCGGCGCCTCGGTGGGATTCGAACCCACGCAGTAAGGGGAAGGCTACAGCCAACGCTCTAACCACATGAGCTACGAGGCCCCGCCGAACGACTCGAGTTTAATCACATTTGGGTCGTGTTACTCGCCTAACCCACTGCAACGTTGGAGAGTCAGCAAATCTGATACAGTATGTTGACTGCCCAAGCAGGATTTCCTAAGTAATTCACCTAGAATCCACCAGATGAATTATTCAATATCTGCCAGAATATCTATGAATTACGTGAGCCCGGTAGTCATCTCGTGGATTCTAGGTGAATTACTTAGGAAATCCTGCTTGGGCAGTCAACTTACTGTATCAGATTTGGTGGATTCCAGACGTTGCAGTAGGTTGAGCGGGTAACTTGACCAAAATGTGATTAAACTTGCGTCATCCGGCGGGGCCTCGTAGCTCAAGTGGTTAGATCGTTGGCTGCGCTAAAGCCTTCCCCTTACTGCGTGGGTTCGAATCCCACCGAGGCCCCGAGTTTTCACAGTTGGGTCAATATGAATTATTCAAAATCTACCAAAACATCTATGAAATGACAGAAAGTCAAGAAGATCGACAGTCCACCACTGGGCTTGACTAGCTTGCACATATATTCAGGGCCACTATGCGACTGCCTTCGTGGGCTCTGGATCTAGCCTCAAGGCACGAAGGGACAAACATGTCCTGTAAACCGATCGACGAATGAAATTCCAACACAGGTTATTTTATTCCTCGGGTTCGCGTTAACTCTCTTCCCCATTTATCCGTTCTGAGCTGGCCGACATCGACGTCCCTTTTTCTGCCGATCAGTAAGCCTTCACTGACTAGCCAGTGGGCCTGGGTTGCTGCTTGTCTGGAGGTTTGTTTCGCGCCCTGCGATCGTCGCCTACACACTCGTTCGTACGCGTAGATAGCCTGGACTAGGCCTACTTTCCAGCCTGGCCAAATGCTGCTCATGAATACTCCTATCTCCACTTTTAGGCCGATTTGTGCTCTCTGCAAGACGGCAGTGCAGTAGGTAGACCGCAAAGGATTTGTCTCCATTGGTTGAGGTTTGCGCGCCTCTCGACCACGGACAAATGTATGAGTAAGACGACAGTCACCCGAAGACGCGAGTAATCCATTCTCAGACTGTGTCGGGATGCCGATTTCACCACAATATTTATTTTGTCCTGTAATGTTTGTACCTTCAGAAAAATGGCAGCTGGGTGACTGCTCAAACCGTCTGTTTCTCCGTTTGGATTGTCTACCTTGTGCAAGAGTCCCTCCTCAGAGAGAAGGGCATCAGTCTAGGCTAATACCGAACTTATTTAAACGGCACTTTGACCTCCCATCCGCGTACAGGGTTTGGAGCCATCAGCCGATTAGCCTAAAGGGGGCTCTTTACTTGCCTCTGCCAGCACCTGGAACTAGACCTTTTTGTTTAGGTTGCCATGCAACCTTGTAACCACACCATGCTTTCGTTTTTTTCGTGAAGTGGAGAGTATCTGGACGGCTAACGACTCCTTCGACTTTGTTTATTATCATCAGACAGTTGATTGGTTTCGGTTGTGGCGGCCAATGGTAGTCGCTGTTTTGCGCGCCTCGGACCCAACCACACTGATCTCTGCGTGACATCAATAGGGGGGGGAGACATAAGGTTGGCACGAAAAGCGCTTTCCTCCCTTGCCCCCCCCCCCCCTTTCTCTCGGCCTGACAAGTTTTTTGCTCCAAAAACGCATTCAATTGTCCGGTGTCCGCACCCTCGCTTACATTCAGGCGAATGGCATCGGCCGAGATGCATGAAACGGTAGCCCTCAAATGCAAAAAATCGCACCGCGAGGGTGGAGAACGAATTGACAGGCTGGCTTTGACTGAGTGTCCTTCCGGGTACCTGTGCAAATACTGTTTGGATTGAAATCATTAATTAGGTAGTGCGCACTTTCTCATTACTTTGGGTTGAAAAAACTTTTGTGGGCACTCCATAGAAAAATTGGATTTTTAATTTTCCTGCTTGTAGGGTAAGAATACTTCGGTTTTGAAGACGTTCTAAATTACGAGGCTTTTAGGACGCTGACGTGTTACTCATGTAGCCCTTTATTCTTCGGTTTGTTTGTAAAGTTGACAAAGTATTCAAGAGAAACCAGTTTGACCAGCTTCACACGAATCTTAACTCCACATTTCCAGGAATCAAGTTCACTTTTGAAACAGAGGTTGATGGACAGCTCCCATTTCTGGATGTTCTCGTGCTCCGAAAAACTAATGGAGCCCTTCACACTTCAGTTTATCGCAAAGAAACATACTCCGAGGTCATCCTACATTTTGAGAGTAACCATCCCATCTCTCACAAGAGGAGTACAGTCTACAGCCTGCTAAACCGAGCTAAAACACACTGCTCTGATGAAGAAATTTATCAAGCAGAATTAAATTATTTTCCCACAACGGGTACCCGCGCCACTTTGTACGTCATTGCGTGAAACACGAGTCTAAGCAGAAAGGTATTTCGAAAACAGCGGCCACTCAGGCACCAAAAAAGTTCACCTGGCGGACCCTCCCATACGTGAAAAATGTTTCTGAACTCGTCGAAAGACAGCTGAAAAAGCGTCAGATACAAGTAGCACACCAACCTACAACCACCTTGCGTACACAGCTTGTACACCCTAAGGACAGGGTTGGCTACCTTGATAGAAAAGGTGTTACCTACAAAATGCCGTATTCCAGTTGTGATGCCGTGTATTGTGGCCAAACTGGGAAATCTACCTCTGCCCGCATACATGAGCATCTGTTAGCGGCGAGGAGACGAGATCATCTATCCCAGGTTGCTATGTCTACACTGGACACTGGACACAAATTTGCATGGGAGGACGCTCGCATTGTTGGCGCCTGCCCAATAAGGAAAGGCAATGCACTTAGATGAGGCATGCATCAATCGGCATATCGATTGAGATGCCACATGCAAATTTCTCAAGGACAAATGGAAGCGAGCGCAGCCAATGCCGAGGGGATGACGAAAATCATTGATGCGCATTGGCGCAGGCTTCGGCCAACCATAGACTCACTTGTTCAACACGGTTAAATCGTTGACTTTCTGTACAAAGCCCAAAAGTCTGACGACGAGCTGGGGACCCATTCTCGAAAATTTACGCATTAAAGTTTATTCTCTTCCCAAAGAATCTTACTTATTTTCAAGGAAATCTATGTATATGACAGTGTTCTGCGAACCTGTAGACTCAAATTGATATGGTTTAAAGAAACTGTATGACGTATATTTCGGAGATGACGAAACCCCTTAGATACACCGTTTTTATTTCAGAACTGAAGTTTTGCCAGCCTTCGCCTGTAACTTAAGGATGACTTAAGGAGAGCATAAGAACCGATGTCTTGTGTGTACTCTGTATGAGCATCGTCAATCAGCGAAATAAGCATCCGCACGGCTTAACTAGCGACTTTCATAATCTGTACGCGTGGCTGGACAGACGCCGCGTCAAATGAGCCGGCATTCTACAACGCAGCTGTCGCCTTGTTCTCTGTCATTCCTTTGTGCCATCCCAACTAAGACGGCCCTTTTATCGGAAATATCGTCGATATCGCCAGCACATGGCCCTGTCCCAAGTGCGGTGTAAATTGGGAGAGCCGTGGCCCACCTGATTAATAATGGTACCGAAAGTCTGTGCAAATATTGTTTGAATTAAAATCATTAATTAGGTAGTGTGCACTTTCTCATTACTTGGGTTCGCGTGTGCAGACATTCGTATTTTGTCTAAAGCATACAGACAGGACGCACTCTTGTGGGCATTTTATAGAAAAATTGAGTTTTTAAATCTGCTTGAAAGGTAGGAATACTTTGGTTCTGAAGATTTCCTAACTTATGGGGCTTTTTAGAACGCTCGCGTGTTACTCACGTAGCCCTTTATTCTTCGGTTTGTTTTTAAAGCTCACCAAGTATTCAAGGAAATCTGTGTATATCACAGTGTTCTGCGAACCTATAGACTTAAATTGATCTGAATCAGAGAAGCTCCCTGGCGAGATACATCGTTCTCGTCTCGTAACTGAAGCCTTTCTAACCCTCAACTGTGGACTTTAGGAAATAACGCAGTTTCTTACGAAGGGAGCATGCGAATTGATCTCCTGCGCATACCTCATAAAATCCTTGTTCAACTCCATACCAACATCGACAATCAGCGAAAAACATATTCACACTGCAAGAGTCGCAAATCTTGTAATCTATTCACGTGTCTTGAAAGATGCTGGTCAGCCGTTTTCTTTAATCTGAAGTATCATCGATGCGTACGTCCCTGCTAGCGCATGGCCTCGGCCAAAGTACGGGTCAAATTGGGATGGAGGGAGCCATGACCTAGTGCGAGGGGTTGTCCGTCTTTAACGCATCTGATCAATAATACTGCAGGTGTGTAATTATTTACCATACTGACAACACAGGCACTAGCCAAAAGCCGACACACACGTGCTTCGTCGATCTTGTGCCGCTGCCTGAGGCAGCTGCGAAGGATTCGGCTCATCAGTGGATCCCCCAGCCTTTCCCGTGTGTTTCCTGGCAATATGAACTCCTGCGTCAACTTGCCTTGTTTAAGTTCCGAGAAAATAAATGCGTGAACTTGAATTCTTCAGAGCAGGCTCGGTCTGAAAGTTTATATGAATATTTGGGCTGAAATGCATGAGCTACTGAGAAATAACCGCATAATATTCACAAACTGCCAACAGGCAGCCAGTAGCATACGATTATGTAATTAGTTACCATATTGAAAACACAGGCATTAACTAAAAGCCCAGACACGCGGGTTTCACCCGATATTGTGCCGCTGCGAGGGATCCGGCACATCAGGGGGTCCTCCAGCCCTCCCCGTGTGTTTTCCGGTATATGAACCCCAGTTCCATCTTGCCTTCTTTAATTTCCTCGGAGTAGATTCCTCGGCAGGCAACGGCGACTCAAATATTCAGATCAACTTTCGGACCGCGCCCAAAAAGGTCTATTCCGAAGAATTCACTCCAAGTTCGAACATTAATTTCCTCGGCAAGTAAACAAAACAATACTGCAAGTCTTTGCAGTAAAGATAGCATGCATGCGTCCCTTTCTCAGATCACACCCGTAGAAACAATCGTAAAAGTTTTCGGAGGGTTGAAGTGGACTGAGTCACCTGCTGGAATTCCTGTCGATCGGTCCCGTCCATCCCTCGTAGGGCGGGACCAACGACTGAGATTTAAACAGGTGACTCAGCCCATTCCAACCCTCCGAAAACTTGTACGATTGTTTCTACGGGAGTGATCTACGAAAGGGACGCATGCGCGCTATCTTTACTGCAAAGACTTGCAGTATTGGTTTGTTTACTTGCCAAGGAAATTAATGTTCGAACTTGGAGTGAATTCTTCGGTCCATCCCAGCCCTCCCCCGGTACTTGGAAGGCATCATGTGCTGGCAGGGTCTGTATAACCAACTGCTCGCTTTTGCAGATGTTTCAGTTGTGCAATCATGCTGCAGGTCGTGACTGCCCTCTGGTCAGACGTTCAAAACAAACTTGGGATCGACCCTGAATTGTCAGGACCCGAGTATTTCCGTCGATTTCTCGGAAGAGCATTAGAGCGACATTGGAAACGGGGCTTTATATAGTATATACGGCTCGAAGGCTATGAATACTCCTTTGATGCAACAGAGGTCTCGGCGAAACACGTGGCTGGACCCCTGACTGTATGGTGCGCTTGCCGACCTATAAAATTATACCACTTTTTTCTCTGAACTGACACAGGCGGTTATTCCACAGAATCCGATTTGACTTCGGCGCAAATGTTTGCTGAAATTTCGGAGCCTACTCTTAAATGTCGCGTCCCAGACACTTTTTTCGTAGTTCCGAAATTATCAGATTACTATTCTTCCGACAGAAACCACGCAATTTGACCTGTTTTGATCTCAGGTTATGTGGTGTAGGTTAGCTCTATCCCGTAGGTACGAAGGGGGAAAAGCAGGGCTACTTGATTCACTCATGGACTATAACGACTTCCTATGTGAATATCGGATTTTCCGAAGCTAATGGCGGAACCTTTACGGCTCTGAGTTGACAAAAAACCCCCTCCAGCGTTCCAAAATTCCAAACAATCACTACTTTTGCAATCACCACCGTTACTGGAATTATCCTGATGTCGTTTACGGGTATTCGGAGGACTGGTTTCACTAGCTTGCTTAGGATGCCAACAGGTTCACTGTATGAAAGAGCAGTGGATGTTCAAACTCCTCCGGTTCGTGTAGAATGGGGGGAATTAACGGGAGGGGAAGCGGATGAACACTAGTCAGTCTGGCTCTTAGACTTCACTAACGCCATTATCAGTGTTGCAGTGTTTCGGCCTTCTGAAGTACTGTGAACAACAATTTTCAACATTCATAATTGGTTGATTGTTTTTTGTTGAATGCCTAAACTAACTCCTTATTGATTTTTTTACATAACTGCACGTGGACGCTAGTTAACACTTGTCTTTAAGTATGACTGGCTAATGGCGGCTAATAAGCCAGAAATGGCCATTCCGGTCTTCCTTGTCTTTGTCGGTATCACCTCATCTACATATATCACTAGTCGCTGTGCGACTGCCTGCGAGGGTTCAAGTATGAGCCCCAAGGCACAACAGAACGAGCAAGTTCTGTAACCTGATCGGTGAGCGCCCATCTGTCATAATATCTATATATTCAATCAGGAAGGGGCGCACACCAATGTATTGGCTTCACGAAGCAAACAAGCTCCGCGACGGGATGGTCGCTGTTGGTGACGGAGTGTTTCCTTTCCTCGAAGTTCAGGTAACGAGGCAAGAAGACGTAACCCTCCAGACCGGTGCCTTTCGAAAAGCGACAAACACGGAGAAACTTCTTCACTTTGGCCGCATCAGCATACACTGCAGCACGGAAGCCGAGAAACTGCGGAAGCGTGAAACCCTATGGCACCTCTTCCTTGCCAATGGATATCCGCGCAGTTTTGTTAACAAATGCCTATACCAAAGACATAGGAGGTCTGGCCGTGAGAACACGCAAAGACCTGAAATCTTCCACGTTCTGCCTTACGTGAGGAACATCTCCGAAGCCACTGAGCGCATGCTAAGGTCACTAAGTGTGGGTGTTGGTCACCGACCGGAGGCCACCATCCGCCGCTTACTCATGCAACCCAAGGGCCGGCTACCACCTGCAGACACGTCAGGCGTCATTTACCGCGTCAAATGTCTAGCCTGTCTGGCCAACTACTGCGGCATGACGGATAAACGACTGCGCACGCGCTTGCATGAACACGTCTTAGTCGTAAAACGAAAGGATGTATGCTCACACGTCGCCATGCACAGTCTAGAACATAGTCACTTGTTCGACTTTGACGGTGCCCAAGTACTCGGCCGAGCCGAAAGCAAGCTGGCAGGAGAAGGAATCGAAGCCTGGCAATCAGACGCCAACTCTATCAATCGCAGTATTGACCTACCAGCGCCATACGAGGCCATCAGGCACCACTTGCGCGCGATAGCAGGGCCAATAAGAGGAGAGCGGGATCGACCTATCAGGCGCGAGTGCGAATGACCTACTTAAACCATATATTTCTCATTTGGCCTGTCTCCGATGACGTGCTCGAGTACGACTACGAAACGTCAGATGATTAAATCTTTCTCCCCAGAGATCGCCTTACCTTCTTCTTCCATCTCAACACCTGAGGTCAGAATTCTCGCTTCTAGTCATATATATATATATATGGTAGAGAAGCGCTCACCGATTGTTCTTACGGAACTCACTCGTCCCGTTGTGCCTTACGGGCTCTCCCTCTCGAGTCCAACCAGCAGCCGCACAGCGGCGCATGATATAGGCGGAATGGTGTTATCGACAAAGACAGGGGAGACTGGAACGGCCATTTCTGGCCCTCGTCAGCCAGTCATACCCAACCCCCAATTGTGGAACACCCGAGGCTCGAACTCGCAACCTGTTGGTTGGAAGTGCAACGCCCCCAACCACTGGGTCACGGGCCCGCTGTCTTGTCGGTTGCGATCGGGAATATGCAATGGTAGAGGGGCGCTCACCGATCGTTTCTACGGTACTCACTCGTCCCAGGGTGTTCCACACTTCGGGGTCTGGAATGACTGACTGACGACGGTTAACAAGCCAGAAATGACTATTCCAGTCTGCTCTGTCTCTCTCGGTGACATCATTCTGGATATATATATCTTGACGATTCATAACTAACATGCACTTTTCTCCCTTGTCTTTCTGCAGGTGTAGTTCTCCTGCGATCTCCGGTCTCGGTCCGCCCAACTGTATCCACCTAGATTTCGCACCATGCCTTGCTGATCTTTCCTCCGCACCTACTTCTCCCCCAATCTCAGGCGTTGATGGAAACAGCCCCTTCTCCACCGGCTCTTCGTCGTCGGTGGTGGTGGTGGCGGCCACTGACGCTGCGAAGGAAGCCTGCGGTGTCCTTGATTTTTCCTCCCCCTCCTCCTCATCTAGCTCCACCTCACCTTCCCTCTTCTCCATGGGTAGTAGCACAAGTTGTACAGCAGCCACGGTGGGGGGCACCAGCGTCCCCCTCTCTTCTACGGATCGCATCGGGGCATCCCGGAAGCGCACCCAACCTCTCCAAACTACTCTCACCGCCTCGGCATCTGCCACATCCATCTTGTCTTCCAAGTGCCTCTCTGTAACCCAGACAAAACCGAAGAAGCCGGCTGGCCTGATCAATCGACCGACTTCTGCCTTTTGTCGAGCCGGTAAGGCAGTAGGTTCGCTGTCTTTTCTCATTAAGGTGTTCAGCGCCTTTAAAATGCTGTTTTGTGATCTACGGGTTTGACTGAGGAGAGCAGTATGGGCTGCTCTAGACGATTTACTTTCTTGGCGAAAGATTTTCCTGATCTATGAAATTACAACATCGTAATATCACAGAGTAACCGCGTACTTCTTTGTGTTATCGCGGTCCGTTACCCTACTTCGCCATGTCAAGTCTAATTACCCATCACTCACTAGCTAACTATACTATCTATTAATCGAAATTATATAACAGATGTGCTAGCTCATCGAAATGTTGACCGAAATTCTGAAATGCGTTTTCGGTCTGAAAAGATTAATCACCATGCAGCATAATCCCATGATAATTCATGTTGCCGGTCTTTGAACGAACTTCTTTCTGACAGCTTGCAAAAAATGCACTCTGTATCGAATGATCACTCATGCAGCACGAAATTTTCTCATTTATTTTCGATGCTCTTATGAATTCATCTCATAGGAAACATGTGTAAAAATATTCATTCTTTCACTCATTTGGTGGAAAATTACATTCTCTTTAAATTTTATACTTGAAGGGAAAACATAATTCGGCTTTCAAAGAGTTTCTAATCATGAGATTTTGAAGACCATGAAATGCCCGTTCATAAAGCCAAGTGTCTCTGCATTTACTAATGTTGCTTGTAAAGTTTACAACATGGTTTTAATCCACTACTAAATTTTATAGACCCCATATTGTCGTCGCTTAACGCCATCTAGAAATGTATGGTTTTCCATGCATAGAAAATATGCAACTTGTAGTTTGAAAGCTTTAAATGCGAGTGTAAGGGCAGGTCGTATTCAAAATTATTCGGGAATTGGAAAAGTTTTTTAAAACCGAATTACGTCTTTCCTTCAAATGTAAAGGTTTGAAGAAAACGCAATTTTCTACCAAATTAATGAAAGGACGAATATTTTTATGCATGCCTTCTATGAAATATATTTGAATTTGTAAGTGCATCGAAAATCAATGAAAAAATCCATGCTGTTTAAGTAGTCAATCTTTACAGAGTGTTGTTATTGCAGACGTCCAGAAATAAGTTCGTTTGAAAGCCGACATCCTGAAGTAACTGAATGATTAAGGGATTATGCTACAAGGTAATTAATATTACAACCCTATATGAGGAAATTTTTCGGATCGAAAGCGCATTTCAGAATTTCGGTCAATATTTAATGAGTTGGCACATCTACCATATATATGTATGCATATATGCATGCCAAGAAGGCGCGCGACCCTCGTTGTTGTGATGAGGATCGTACTCGATCCTCCGGTCTGCTGCCTGCCAAACCCAACTAAAAGCCGCAGGTGACGAATGCTTTTTGTTCTGGTCATTGGCCACAGTAATTTTTTGCCACGTCTAGTGTTTTGCTGTTATGGCAAAAAATTAGGGCGTTTTTACAGTTGGATTTAGGCCTTTTTAATGCGGTGACCCTGTTCGCTTTACCCTCTCTCTAACCAATTCGTGGACAATTAATCTGTTCAAGCAGGACCTATTTGGTTTATTTCCCCCTCGAAAACTGACTTCAGGTTTTGTTCGCGACCGGAATTCCCCTCTGGAGGGCAAACAGTCCAGGCACAATGGGCCAAGACTCTCCTACTTCTTCTGAATACCCATAAATAGCACTTCCTTTCCGAGTTAGAGATGAAATAGGGAAGTAAACGCGATTTTTTTGTGCGCAGTCTGTAGGCGCTTTGAATTCACTCAGTAGACAAGCCGGCTGTAGTATGACAGGTGGCTCAGAAGGATGTTCGCCCATTAATCGCTTCCTGTTGTGTGCGCACGCGTGTGCCGTTTTATCTCGACGAAAATCTGCTCACGGCGGCAAACTTGCTTTCAGTTTTCGCGGAACCAAATAGCACTCCTTTAAAGTATAAAATAGAGCAGTTATGGTGAGATGCTTTTGCGAAAAGTTGAACCGACAGGAAATAATTCATAACGAGAAATCTGGTGACATCAAGCCTGACTTCGGGTACATCCTGTCGCCAATCTTGTACCCGCCCAATGATTACTCGATTGCGTGCTGGTTTGAATATTTCCACGAAAAGAAGCAAATTTTAGACCGACATTAGGGATGTGTCTGACGATATTCTCTTGCTCTCCATTGTTCCCGATTTAAAAATGTGATATTCAAGCTGATCTGGGAATTGGACGGAGCGCTCAACCATGTGAACCAGCAATTCGGACTGGCTATCGCCTGACTGCCTGCGAGTGTGATAACCCTCATGGGAGTCGCGGGCATTCATCTGCCCGGATGTATGATGAAGTACAGTGGTTTCGGTTTAGAACTCCCGTGGACGCTTGCATGACGGTGTGCAATCAACCGTTCTTGTCGATTTGTCGTCGTCAACAACTCCAGGTCGGAGAGACGTCTGAGCTGAATGTGAGTCCATTTGGTCATGGCGACAGGCGCTTTGGTAGTGGAGTTCCCATCTCACTGCCTGCTATCGGAATATTCACAGGTCCCCTGCGAGCAGTGTTCAGCTGACCTGCAGAAGTGCCTGCGTGAATGCACGCGACCGGGGGCTAAACGTCACTTGGCTGCTAATTCCGGCACTATTCGGCTGGACAAAGTGAGGTCCGGTCTGGGGATAGAAATGGCTATCCGCTGCCGCTAATTGTAATTCACGATATCGCAATGTCACAAACAGCTAGGGCTTCTTTTGCCGCCAGAGACGTGATGGATCATTTGGGACTCAGTTATCATCTCTACACATCAGTTTCAGGCTGGGAGGTCTTCGGATAATGACCTCGGTGGGCATTTTTTGGATCGAGCGAGATCCGAAGTTCCGCCAATGGACGACGCAAGTCCACGCGCGCGGCCACTGCGATATTCACACTTTTCTGCGAAGGACACCTACCGATTTGACCTCGTCGTGACTGAAAAAGGCGCAAGGTCTTGGAGGTTGGGTGGTAGGGTTTGGGTTTCGTAGGAAAGACGTTAGCTACTCAGATTACGGGACGTGCTCTTTCTGTTGCACCTTGAGGCTCAATCTACAGACTTCGCAGGCGGGCGGACAATTAAGCAAGAGGAGGAGGAGGAGTATCGACGATGACAAGGGACAGTGGGATAGCGATTTCTCGGACATCAGACATCATCAGGTAACCATGTCCATCGGTCGTTTTACAAACTCCCTGCCCAGATACAAGTTTGGGGGCTCTCATCAATTTGGAGAAAGTATTGTTTAGTCAGCTGTAATTAGGATTTCGTTGCTTACTCGCGCTAATCACTGTCATCATCTACCGACTGCGTCTTCAGCAACAATCCAGGCGAGTTCAACAACAGTATGATCTGAATTTTCCCCTTGTGTTTGACATCCACGTTAAGAGATGTTCGCTGGAAATTTTCGGTGATTTCAGTACCGCCCTGACAATCAGCAGTGACATTGAAACTACAACCAGCACTCCCTCCCCTTATCGTTTTACTCAGACTTCGAGCTGATTTGTTTGCTTAACATTACGCCTGTAGATCCAAATTTGGGCTGGAGCCTCCCCCCGGTCGAGGCCTATGTGAATTCGTTAGGTCACAGTCTGGTATTGTCGGACTTCGACAGTTAAGTGGGCCAAACCAGTCTACGGGAGTCGCGCCACGCCATGATTCGGCAAACCATGGCCCTCGCAGCCTGGTGTGTGCAGGCCCTTCCGTGGCACCTGGTTCTCTGTCGGTAGATGTGCTTGCGCTCCTACTGAGTATGCAGGTCTTCAGCATCACTGCCCAATCATCCTCGTCCTTCTGACTCCTCGGGGTGTTCCTGTCGGTCAAGGTCCTAGTCAAGTGTTTGTTTTGGACCAGGCGGTGTGGTGGTACACCTGGGTGTGAGTCCGGTCATGCAGGCCACCCGCGCCCTCCCTCGCCTCCGGTCTTCTTGACTGTGTTTTGACACCGTGCCCAGGTGGGGGAGGAGGAGAGAGTGCGGTGGACGCTGCGAAAGTCATCGTGCCTGGTTCGGCTTGTTGTGGAGCGCATATTGTGGACATCGTCGGTTGCAACGGCCGAACTATCATGGTTTTGAATTATACAGTATGTGATCCAATTCATGAAACTTAATGCCGGAAACTGAGATGACCATTTCGGAACTTCTAAAATGTTGTGCGTTTTACTAAATCGCCCAGCCCGTCGCGAAAAGTTCCGTTCTTCATGTGAAATAAGTTTCCAAGTCACTTGCATGGGTAACCTGGAACATGATTTTGTTTCGGGTTCATTTCCAGTCATCAGTGTGTCATGGATTCTGTCTCGTCATTTGAAATGCACTCCTCCAACGTGTAATCACTTAACAGTGCGCTAAGCCTATGAAACTGAATTTGCTCATCGGAACAAATTTGTTCTCCTGCTGACGCTTCGGAGAGCTTGGCTGGTTGTCCGTTTTCAAAACGATTAGTGCCGAAAGTTGACCAAAAGTTTGAATAAACGACTGAGCTAGTCGCTGTCCGAGCCTTTTGACGTACGCTGGCGGTACCCGTCGTCACCTCCATGGAGGGCGCTTATAACTCTGCCTTCCCTGTCGAGTGACCTCGTCGCGTGCAGATGTCTTAGGTTCATGGTGACCAGCCCGTCCTGGTCTTTACAAGCCACGATAAGGTTTGGATGCCTATTTATAGAGTTGGCATCTGAATACCATGTCTCAAGAGCTAGTTGTTCTTTTTAAGGTGCCTCAACCTAAGATTGTCGCTCCTTGAAGGTCAAAGCTGTGGCCAGTTTTTCCAATATTATTTGCAAGCTACGCGTATAGGTCTAGCCTCCGAATTACACTGCTTGTACTCATGTAGGCGGACATGCAGTTTGCATTCGCTTTCTCCGACGTAGTTGCAGTCCCCATAATTGCAACATACTTGGCAGGCAGATGTCGTGGCCTCAAAAAGGGGGCGATCTCTCCTTAAGTCGCATCACACGGCGGCAAATTGTTGTCTGGGGTCGATGGGTTATGTCTACTCTGGCGGCTTGTAAAAATGGAGAAACCGCCTCTGTGACTTCTTTTATGTAGGGACTTCAGCTGGCTGCTCTTACTGTTGGTATTTCCCACGATGAGGACTGCATATTTATCTCAAAGTCGCAGGCAATACACTCTTACTGCAGAAATCCCACCCGATCTCTTCACTCACCTACTGGGCTACCTGGCATGTCCAGAAGAGATCTTTGTCGGGAGGAAACTAGGACCCAACATGACCGATGACTAGTCATTCGCTGATTAGAAGCGGCATTACCACCGGCACACTGGTTGGCCTACAAAGTACTGTAACACAGCGTAGTATAAGCATACAGTAGGTGTGCTAACTCATGAACGGCTAACCGAGATTTTGAAATGCGTTTTTTGGCTCAAAAGTTTGCTTAAGTAGGGTTGTAATATTAATTATCGTGGAGTATAACCCTACGATAAATCAGTTACTTCTGGATACTGGATTTCGAAGGAACTTCTTTTTCTGTGTCTGCTAAAATTACACTCAGTAAAACGACTATTTATGCAGCTCGAAGTTTTCTCATTGGTTTTCAATGCCCTTATAAATTCAAATATACCTCATAGAAAGCATTCATTCCTTTACACATTTGGTAGAAAATTACGTCTTCTTTAAATTTTATATTTGAGGGAAGGCCATAATTCGGTCTGTAAAAGGTTGCTAATTATGAGATTTTTAAGACCGTGAAATACTCGTTCATAAAACATCATGTTTCTGCATTTACCAATGTGGCTTGTAAAGTTAAACATATGACCCAAATCCACTGTTAAGTCATCTGAACCCCATATGGTCTCCTCATAATGCTGTATAGAAATGTATGATTTTCCGTACACCAAAAATAATACATCCTGTACTTTGGAAACCCTGAATGCAAGTGTAACGGCAAGTCGGGTTCAAAATTCTTCGGGAATTGGAAAAGTTTTTAAAACCTAACTATACCCGTCCCCTAAGTGCAAAATATAAAGAAGACGCAATTTTCTACCAAATTAGTAAGAGTATGAACATGCATGCTTTTTGAGTTACCTTTGAGTTCATAGGGACACCGAAAATCAATGAGAAAAATTCATACTACTTAAGTAGCCACTTTTACTCATGGTGCGATCCAGCTCCAGCGAGCTGTTGTGGGCCATCTGTACAGAACATTTTCAGAACACCTGGCATGAAGCACAAGTAGGTGACGTTAGTGTTGTTTAGCAATATTGTACCTGCCTAATCCAGCGTCGCGGCCTAATTTATTCGGATTCGAACTTCAACACATCCCCGATGTGCCTTATAGGGTACTCTACGCCGTGTGATCTGACGGTTGGATCTCAGTCTGGGGGATATAATTCTAGTTGGAAACGCCTACCACACACCATCACCGAAACTCATGTCACAAGCGTCACTCTAACCTGTCCTCCTTGCTTTTATTCACTATGTTCATAGTTCGTTTTAATTGCGATATGTGTGGCGAACTTCAGGACTCCTATAATGACATTTTGGAAGAAGCTTTGGTAAGATGTGGTTATGCAGCCGCACCTAATGGACACAATACTGTTGGGGGGTTAGGGTTGGGTGTAAGGATTAGGAGTTCGGAAGTAGGGTCAGGGGTAAGAGTTAAGGGTAAGTGTCAGGAATTAGGGTTTGAGGTTAGGGTTAGAGGTTAGGGCGTCTAGTTCCTAACCACTCAAAGTGCAACCGCGCACTCCCAATAGCTTTTCTTTTGTATATAATTACTTGATCTCGGCGCCCGTGCGTTTTTCGGCTCAACCTATAAAAAACCCCATTACCACCGGTCCCGTTTTATAGGTGACTGGAGTTTGTTTACATCGGGTGGGGCTGCATAACTACATCTGACTGAAGCTTTCAAGTGAAAAGGATTTCTTACATTAAGCCACAATACTGACTGGCATGCAATATAATCTGGAAGTACTTCATACGTGCAAGGACGCTGTCTTCCGATCGAGTGTCTTTCCCTGCCCGCCAAAATGACTACTTATGTAAAGTGCACCTTTCCCATAGACATTTCAGGTCCGCATAACTTTGATCCTGTTTAAGAGGAATAAATACGCTAAAGGTTCACTTATTACGCGACTGTTGTATAAAGTTAGGCCTGTTTCGAACTGTTTGCCTGAAAGAAGTCTGCCCCCTGGTTGTGATGAATGTTTGCCAATTGTTTTACCGTTTTAAGCCCAGTTTACTGTTACGCTTGCGTTTCTAAACTGCATGCTATGAGCATTCTACATAGAAAAAAAGATATATAAGCAACGGTAGGGTAAAGGACCCTAATCGTCACACTCGCATTCAGGGTTTCCAAACTACAAACCACATATTTTCCGCGTACGGAAAACCATACGTTTCTCTACGGTATTAAGTGGACACCATATGGGGTTCATAAAATTCAGCAGTGAGTTTGAACCATGTTGTTAACTTCATGAGCCACATTGGTAAATGCAGAGACACGGTGTTTCATGAGCGGGCATTTCACGGTATTAAAAAAGTCTCACAGTTAGGAACTTTTCGAAAACCGAATTTTCCCCTTCCTCCGAGTATAGAATTGGAAGAAGACGTAATTTTCTACCGAATGAACGAAAGAGCGAATATTTTTATGCATGTTTTCCATGAAATATAATGAAATTTGCATGCCATCTAGGTAGTCATTTTTTGCAGAGTATGGATCCTGCATGTAGCCGACAATAAGTTTTTTCGAAAGCCAACACCCTGAGTTAACTGGATCATTATAGATTTATGCTGCATCGTGATTAGTTTTACAACACTACTTAATTTATCTTTTCGGAAGGAGAATGCATTTCGAAATTTTGGTTGACATTTCATGAGGTAACCCACCTATTATAGCTGTCGGTAGACTGCGGATCGTCTGTTGATGTATGTACTTGCGAAGCCTGTTTAAGCACCGATGACTGGCAGTTACACCCAAGAGCAGAGAAACAAAAACGGAGATTAACTGAGTATGAATTGAGAGATAAGAGAAATGTCTGCTAGGGGATAGGCTCAGTTGCTCGATGGTCAAGCACTCTGCCAAGATGGAACGCCATTGAATACCCGGCTGGATGCCGTATCTGCGTACATTCATCATTTCATCCGAAAGAATCGTTTCTGCCACCGACCGCCTTCTGTGTTTTCCTGAATTCTGTCTGTTTACTGTCCGGCGTGCTGTTCCACTCGTAAACCTCCAACCAATTACCCACATTTTCGTATGACACGATCCACAGTATAACGACTGCTAATTGGAGTCCTTCCCCTGCGCAATCAGCAGAAGACCACCCATTAGTCAAAGAGTTCCTCAACAATGGTGGGAGGGCGCTCACCGATCGTTCTTACGGAACTCACTCGTTCCGTTGTGCCTTACGGGCTCTCTCTCGAGCCCAACCAGCAGTCGCACAGCGGCGCATGAGATAGGCAGAATGTTATTACCGACAAAGACAAGGGAGACTAGAATGACCATTTCTGGCTTGTTAGCCGTCGTCAGCCAGTCATACCCAACCCCCGAGTGTGGAACACCCGAGCCTCGAACTCGCGACCTGTTAGAAGTCCACGTCTCTAACCGCTGAGCCACGAGTCCGTTGCCCTGTCGGTTTTCGATCGGGAATATACAATGATAGGGGGGGTAGTGCAGGGTGACCCACACTTCGGAGTTGGGTATGATTGGCTGACGACGGCTAATAAGCCAGAAATGGCCATTCCGGTCTTCTTGAAGAAGAAAAATAAGAAGAAGAAGAAGAAGAAGAAGAAGAAGAAGAAGAAGAAGAAGAAGACACGATCACCAGTCTTCCTTGTCTTTGTCGGTAATAACAGTTCCTCAACAGTTATGAATCACGCGTGTTCTCTAGAGGGACACTGACAAATGTGCAGCAACCCTGCTGCATGGATGCTCGACTGAAATTCGGCAGACTGGCGTGTATTTGATCATATTGTATGCTAGTTCATATTTTAGTTTCCTTTGTTAATTCGCCCGAAAATTCCCGTCATCTGTTCATGACTTTCGTCACCTATTGTATTTTCGGCATGACGAGCTTTGTCACCGACGGAGTTGCCGTCATTTGCCGCAGCAAGCAGTGGCAACATTGTATTGCAACCTGCAGCAACTTCTGCGAGCAGAAGGCGAGACATGGTCCATGGCTCTGCGATCCAAGCCTCAGTCGGGAGGGGGGAGGGACACAATCTACGTGAAGTATAGGAACCCAGTAGTTGGTCCGAAAACTCGTGCCCGCGTATGCAGGCCCTAGGCCCCCCCCCTTCTCCGCCGATTGAACTCGGGTGGACCGGCCCCATTTTGTGAGCTAACACCAAAAGAGCAATGCTAGTCGGTTAGGCGCCAAGCACTTGGGATGAGTTACGATTCCTCGTAACTACGACCGCTTTTCTTTCACCGAGACGCACCGCGGGCGAATTGGAATTTTACTTAGCCAGCTGCAATAAAATTATTGGGTTAAGTAGTAAGTCTTTGTAGTTTTTCCCTTCGCACGCAATTTTTTCGTCAACTCGCCTTGTTGGGGTAAGTGTTGCGCAGTATTAGAAAGCAGTTTTTGCTCTTCTGCAAGGAAATTCTCGCTTTTTTCTGTGGCATTCACTATTTCCTGATTTTTAACCTGAAGTAATGAGGAATCAAGCTGACAAGGAGGCATTTTCGACACCAGTTTCTTTACGCGTTGAGTCAAGACCTGAAAGTCACCAAAGCTACCCGTGACATTAGAGCTGCGTACCGTGAAGACGCTATGCCTGAAAAAATTCTTAATATCAGTTCGTAAAAGTTAATAATGGCAGATTCGAAATCAAAGACACGCCCCGGCTACGAACAGCCAACTGACTTTGACGGGGGTGTCTGAATGCACTTTTGGAGGAAAGTGGTCGATAAGCCGTCAGAAAATTGATGAAAAATATGTACTGACATCATCTGACCGGCTTCTACCACTTGGAGTCGATGGTGCAATTTAAAAGGCCTAAAACAGACGAAACAGCGAACATCAGCGCCCTCCTTTGGCTGCTGATACGCTTGTGTCTGCGGTATAAACTCATTCTTTGACCGTGGGGAATGGTGCGTTTGCGTCGATACGGAGCAAAAAAAGGAGTAGGTGAGTCACAATGTGCAAACTACATCTCTACCGGAGCAGGTTCTTCATCCTTGAATTGGCATGATTTGTGTGTGATGAGATCACGAGGTCGTGATTCAGTAGAAGGTGCTCGAGCTAAACCAGACGATGGACAAGAACTGCAGTGAACCGGAAGATAAGATTACCTAACTACAATACTTCCGGCGGGTCATGAAAGCCAATGCCTACCCGCACAACTTCGTCAACCAGTGCATACGCAAAAGGGACGAAAGGTCAAACCGCATGGACCCCAAATTTTGGCTAGCGCTTCCGTACGTCAAGAACGTTTCGGAAGCTGTTGGCCGCCTTCTCGCACCACTTGGGCTCGGAGTTGCACACAGACCGGAGGGAACCATCAGGCGTCAGTTAATGAAACCAAAAGACCCGCTGCCACGGTGAAAAACGTCTCGAGTTATTTATCGGATCTGGTGTAATTGTGGACAAATCAACTACGTAGGAGAACCGGAAGACAGCTCCGAACGAGAATGCCCGAACATGCTGCATCGTGCAGAGAAATGACGCGAACACGAGCTGTGGCTCATTCGACGAGATCCGGCCACACATTCAAATTTGAAGAGGCTGAAATTCTCGCTAGATCTGACAACCACGTGAGCCGAGAGCTGCTTGAGTCATGGTTCACTGGCGCCCAGTCCATCAACAAGTACAACGACCTTCCCCTTCCGTACTCGATGCTGAGACTTCGTCTATGCGAAGTAATTTGCCACGCGGGAAACGCAGAGGCGAATACTGTTCCCAACACCAGGGTCGGTGGGTCAGATTGTCAACCAATCATAACACCAACATCCAATACACATGATGAGATTGCAACAATTAACGACGTGAATGTCGGCTATCAGTCATTATACCAAGTGCAACGATCCCTGATGAAGGCGGGAGCCGTGAATATTCATAGGTATGCGGTAGCATGGCGACTGCATCCTATAAATACTGCAGCTCCTTGTGCATGAACCACCCGTACTTGCTTATGTCTCTGATGGTGGGTTCGAGCAGGAATCCGTAACGTCAGGCGACCGTGTCTCCTTCACAAGAACCTCTAACACGCAGCCCATCTGCGTCTCTTGACGCCGGACCGTCAGAGTCAACTTATTTTGCAGCATGACAATACCCGATCTCACGTGGTCCAACAAATCATCAAAAAACGTTCTGCCGCGCCCCACTGCAATGGGGTGGCGTTACAATCGGCAAAAGTGAAAACCTCAAAGACTGGCTTGGCAAATACTTTAATGCCAGACTGAACAATTTTTCTTATAGAAACTGCCCCATCAACTGACCCAACCAAGGGAAGAGGTAGTAAACAACAATGACGGGTGGAGCGAATTTTGCCTTCATAAGTAGAGCCAACGACTGCAAAGTTCTACTAGGCAACGCGATACCCACAGTCGCATGGGCCTAGCGTCGGTTGATCGATCTGACTTGTCTGTAGATTATACGTTTTTCTCCCTCGCCCCTAGACAACAAGCAGTTGCTGAGACGCAGACAGTTCATCGGTAAGGTCAGCTGAAAAAAGAGGCGACAGTTGGAATGAGGCGACAGTTGGAATTTTTACCATAGTTGGCAACTGTGATATCATGTGCTCTTACATCGCCCCTGCCTGTGCATGCAATGGTCCCAACTCGCGACGTCTGCTAACTCGATTTTCCCCGGTTCCGTCCCGCAGTCGTTTGATTACTGCCTGCACCTCTAGGCGCGTCTGTCTGCGATATCTCCAGTACAAAGGTAAAACAGAGGGTCCAACATCGGAAAGAACCGGTATACTCTAGCGTTCACCGCCTCCCATGTCCTACAGCCGTCTGGCCGGTCGCTACCTTCCTACTGCCCATGTTAAATGTCCACTGTTTTCACATAATGCCTATTTTGAGACTCTTTTTGTGCATAAGGGGCGTTTTCAGTTCAAATTCCGCTAAATGCCTGAAAGGGAGAGAGGAAGTACCAGTCGGCCCCTTCGTGATTAAATGTTTAGCTTGCAAAATATTTGCTACTAATATACGAACGAGTAGCAAAAGTTTTTTGTCTGTTAAGATGGCTTTCCTTCTGCGGCTTCCGACTGCACCTCATCAAGGCAGACCGGTCTCAGTCCCCGAGAAGTTCGGGCTCTGCGACGCAAGGAGAAGTCTCGCCTAGCAGCCAAGGTACGTCGAAACAGGGAGAGCAATATTCTCTCCCAGCTCATGCACGCTTTGCCCGTGCCCCTGGACGCTCCGTCGGCATCGGCCGCATCGCGCCTCAGGGCAGAGGACTCGACAGCAGCCCCCTGCATGGCAGGCGTCGGTCTGGAGAAGTCAGGAGTCATTCGCATAGCTGGGCAGACTCTGTTCCTTTACAACAGTCTATCACAAAGTGAGTTTCTTCAGTTGACTTTCGGGGCACAATTTACGGTTTTTTGGGGCGAAACGGACGCGCTGTCCCCCCACCATTGTTTCCCCCAAAGGGGTCGGAGAAATAGTTCCTTTGCTATGCGGAAATTTTGTAGGTATTCTGCTGTCAACGTTGACCTACTTTCTTGTGAAACGATGTTGACAGAGCCTGGGCACATTGTAATGGCCAGTTATGATCAATTCAGCTCTCAGTCTGGCATTACAGAGGCCTCAACCCCTGTCAAATCCAGCGATCTGTCCACCCAAGCTATCAACTCACACTCCATAGGCTGAAATCGGGGCCGCGCTGTCACATAAGTACGTTGTTCACAAATCTATCTTGATGTCAAGACTGTAAGAGCTATTTCCGCCCTGCCCCTATGCTCGGAGTCTAGTGTCGATGCAGTTCTCACTCGGCGGCGCCATTTTGGTTCCCCTATCAAACGTCACTCCTATCTCTTTTAGTTCTGGGAACCCAGTCGACTCCACTGATAAGCCTTCTCAGCCGCTCCATCTATGGCCTTTTTGTGCATCCCAAGAACCTTACCATCGCCTACGTGACGCCCCCTCTTGCAGAAGCCCTGGGTTGGCCTTGGGTAGGTCCTTTGTCCAGCCCAACTCCCGCCCCATGCGATTCATAGTTGTTTCATTAACCTCTCCTAAATTACTGCGTCTTCTACCTACCCCTCCGGTCCCAGATCAATCTGATTGGTGAGCACGTCTCCGAGATTCTTGAAGACGCCACTTTAGCGTCTTCCACCCCATCCCCTCTGTCACCCTCACTGTATCCTAAGAAGGCGCAGTCGAACAGTCTTGGGCGCCCTCTGATGACCGCCGGCCAAACGGTTCGCCTGCGGATCCTCCAGCCCTCCTCCCCGACGAAACCCTCCGTCCATCCTTCCCACCAAAACCACTCTCGTCCTGGAAGTTGCCTGGAAGTCGCGACGCCTCCCTCGGCCATGGTTTGGTCCTCACAACTCTACCGAAACAAGAGCTCTCAATGGCAGACGACCCCCTCCCCAACCACGGACACGTCCAAACCCAAGTCACCCACATCCCTGGTAAGTTGGACGGGGTGACGGAGCCTCTGCCAGAGGACACATTCCGCACTGAAGAGGGAAGACCGTTAAGATGAGGCTACGAAAAAGTATGAAGCACTAGCAGATCATCTTTTTATATTTCCTCCTCCCCCCACCCTGCGTTTCCAGGTCTGCTCTTGTTTCGCAGCCGCCCAGGTGCCAATCTCCCAGGTGCCCAGTCCCTCTCAATCCGTCAGTTGTTGGTCTGCGATGGAGACGTTTTCCTCCACAGTCTCAGATGGCCGTGGTGCCTTCTTCGAGGACGAAGCAAACACCGTTCGTCATCTGGATCTCTACTTCCTACAGCCCCTATTCATACCATCACCCCACAGTGTCGTGCAACGCGGCCTCATCGACTCGACTCCTTCACTGATCGGTCAACTGATAACCGATGGCTCACCTCGTCGCAGCCTGGATCGTCTGCTCGCTGGGCGACAACAACGACGCGATGGTGGTGGTGGAAATCAAGCTGCAGACGGTAGTCCTGCCTTGCTCTCCGACGGGACTCCCCGGCGAGATCAGTTTTTCACCTATCTCGATCGGAGCATGCACATCAAGAACGTCGAGTTTGGGTAACTTTCTACAGACAGGCGTAACTCTTGGCATATACCTGTTTTGACCTGGTAGAAGTAAAAACAAGGGTCAAGGATCAACTAACGAAAGGTTTACGTGGAAATTAGTCTGATCTGTTTATCATGTAAACTTCACATGAAATTACATCCCCCTCCTCTCTAAAAGGGATAGAGTGTGTTATCTTCTGACGCGTGAGCTCTGGGAACAGCCCCTTCATTGTACACCCCGAGTAGCGTGATGTCGAACGCATTTGAATGCCTTATTAACTTCACTCCTAACGGTTTTTGTGAGTAGTCCGGGGAATTTGACGATTGCGTACTTTTTTTAAAAAAAATCCTAGTTCTCTCCCTTACATGCCATATTTTAAGAAGGCATGAGTTTTCACAAAACAAGTAAAAAATACGTTTTTGCGCACTTTTCTGAAAAAAAGAAATTGAACCGATGCAGTTATCAGGGGCCAGTGGAAAAATAAACACCGATTACTAGTGAAGATCACTCACGATATAGCAGTCAGCACACTGCTCTTCAGACATGAATTTGGGACCATGTCCCCTATTATTAGTAAATTTTGACAGTTCCGCCCAAGTATCTTTTCGCCCTTGAAGGTGTACTGAAAGAGTTTTGATCATCGTTTGTCGGGTTTTACCCATACTCTAAGCATGACGGCTGTCAATGGCTAGTTTCGCAGTTGTGTCCATCGTCGGTACCTCCTATTCGGTCTTACTTTATACAACAAATAAGCCTACTGAATATGCTAAAGTAGCATGGCGTTTTGTATTTCTAGGTCAGCCTGCCCTACCCGAGCTCTCGGCCAGATAACCTATGCAATCGAACCAAGTGCGTAGACCGAAATTGATGTATGAATACTTGGGACGATGCCCGTCGACCACAGCGGGATAACCGCGTAATTTTCATTAGCTGCCGACAGGCAGCTAGTAGCATATATTGGGTTGCAGGATACCATTCTAGCGGCACAGTTGCTAGCTGCAAGCCCAGACACGCGTGTTTCGCCGATATTCTGCCGCTTTATGGCACAGCTGCAAGGAGTCCGGCTCATCAGTGGGTCCTCCAGCATTCCTTATGTGTTTTCTGATTGATTCTCCGGTTTAGAAATTGTCGTTTTTTAATCCCCTCAGAAAATGTTAATCGCTTTCGGTTATGCAGACTATGCAGACATGAAATCACATAGCCCAGACGCGAATTCGAGAATTCAGTAGTTTGATCAGGGCGATCGTTTCCTGACCATGTTACTTCATGCATTTTCATTGTCTACATAATCAAGAAATGAACGAACTGGAATATGTTGTGAAAACCACCCAACACGAAGCTTTGTTGTGTTCAGTCGGTCGTCCATTTGATTCTTGCGAAAGGTGTTACATAGGTAAGTGGGACAGACGAACTAGTGAGGACTGTCGGCACTTGTGGCAGTCATGAGGTCATCCCGCAATTTCATTATTACGGACTCGCAAGTTACCTTCGACAGCCCTCTCTTCCTACGACTCTTTTTCTGATTTATTCGGTTTCGGTCTAAATATGACTAGATGTGCGAAATAGTCCTTAAAGCGGCCAAACAGCTCTCTCCATAAGATCAAGACAGTCAGGCCTCCATCATTCCCATATGCAGGAAGATTACACTTTGTGTGTTCATATTACTACAATTGTTTCGGTAGTGTCACTATAGTAGTTAAACGACCGGTCCAGAAACACACGCTTCCTTTGTGCTACTTTAATCGGCCTCTTTCATCCCTGAGCCCGCGTAGCTGCCTTCACCGGCATGATCGATATTGCACCAACCACAGCGAACACTCGTTTGCTGGCAGTGCCAGATTTATCGACGTCGAGCTCTCTCAAGCGCTCTCCTCATTGCATTATAAGGAAACGGCCACCGTTAGGGAATAAACGACGACAGGCTGTTGGAACGCTTGACTTGGTTGTCTAAATATCAGTAAGGTTTAATGGCATTCTTAAAACTTCGACGTAGGTCTTTGTCGAACTCTCTAGCGCCTGCGAGCTTTCCAAGCCTAACGGCATTCTCGTTGTTGTCTTGGTGCGACCGTCCGCACACCCTTTATGTTTCTGATAGAAATACTGTTATTCTCTCCTGTCCACTCACAGCTCGCTCTTCGACGTTTCCAACCTCATTGGCCACTCTTTCCTTGATCTCATTCATCTGGGCGATCTGTCCTCGATCACCAACCTGCTCAACAAGTGTGAGTTTTTGACGAACGTCAACTTTTCGTCGGACTCTTTTTCATGAATCGACTTTACCTTTGTTGCCCTGTTCAAAGTGGTTTTTACTGCATGCGGCATCGGCGCTTTCCTAATACTGCCCCAGAACGAATGCTCTCTACTGTGCATCTCGCTTTTCAAAACACCTTTTATGTGCAGGCCTAACTACCAAGTTGTCCCTGTGGACACCGCCTTATCGCCTCCGGATCCCTAGTCAACAACTCAAAGTTTCAGTTGATTCTACGAAGTCTCTTTCTCCACCTCGCATAATCTGGATACGAACGCTGTTTGCCTGCATTCCGGGGGACTCACAAGTCAAGTGCATCAACCAAATTATCGGGTTCGTCTGAGGTCTTACTTTACACAACAAACAACACTACTGAATATGCTAAAGTAGCATGGTGTTTTGTATTTCCAGGTCAATGTGCCCTACCCGAGCTCTTGACCAGATAACCTATGCAATCGAACCAAGTGCCTTCCACAGCCCCGTGCAAACACCCACCCTTCAGGCAAAAGTTATCCAACCTCGAATCAAATTGGAGCCACAGCAACAACAACAACAGCAGCCATTAGACCACCAGCAGCATCTCTTGACAACTCTCCAAGCAAAGCGGCCAATCCGCCTACTGAAAATCCCCCGCAATTCGGAGTTTGGCCAGGCGGCTCTGGCATCAGGCAGGTCCTATTCCCTGCCCACCTCCGGAATGAGCTTAATTCAGGTAAGTGGAAGTAACCAGTCTGCAGAAGTGAACGAAACAGGCCATCATTTTCGTTGATTGTGATCCCAGGCTGCGTCAATAATCTGCGCACTTACAGTAGGTGTGCTAACTCATGAAATGTCATGAGTTAGCACAAGAAAAGCTTTATAACGCAAAACCCACCCCCCAAACTGCGTTCCCTAAAGTCTAACGGCAGTTACAAATCGACTATTCTTGAAAAATGTACATAGCTGTGTTTGTAATTTATAATATTTATAGTTTAATATTTAATATTTAATTTAAATAATTATATATATATATATATATATAATATATATATATATTATATATATAATTTATATAATATTAATTTAAATATTAAATATAAAATAAATATTTAATTTAATATTTATATATTATATATAAATTCCAGTTTTCAGTGAAAGTTAATTACTTTCACGCTGGTCAATATTATAAATACAATAATATAATAAATAATATATAATAATGTATAACATAATATATAATAAAATAATAAATAAATAATAAATAAAAGGCGTTCTCTAGTAAGTTTTCTGCTTAATACGGCTTGATCATGACCTTTTGTCGATGAAGTTCAAATTCCTGCATTCTTTTCTTAATTACGTTCATAGAGAACATTGGCAGTTGTTCCCTGTGAATGGTCTTCATTGGCATATAATTATACTTTTTAGTGTACGACGAATAAAATCGTCGTCTTGCTTACTTGTGGACCGTTTTAGTCCACCATGCTTATTTCTGGGTACGGTTCTATCATTAAGTATTCGCCTCAGAGTAACCTTACTAATATTGAAAATCCCTACTAAAGACTCACGTGACAACCCTTCCAATGCAGATGTCCGTATCCTTTCATAGACGTTGTCTGGACATCTTTGTCGCACGCCGTGACACAGAAAAATGGTAGCATGTTACACGTATTCAATATATATATATATATATATATATATATACATATATATATATATTTGTATACGCCTATTAGTTCTAGGTGTGGTAAAACAAACTACTGTCGGACAAGTCTATTGCTAAGTTTTATGGCGAGAAACGCTATAAATTTGCAAAAAAATTTACAAGCTGAATTTACCCTTTCTTCTTGAAAACAATGTAATTTCTCATACTCGCCCTCACCTCATTCTCATGGAAGTAAGGTCGAATTTTCCGTTTCCACACGAGATTTATTTCGTACTTTTCCTGTTTTTTATTAATCTTCGTTTACAGCACAATGCACGTAAACCTGAAGTTTTGATTTGCAAATTTCAATAGCGTAGGAAATAGTCTAGATATTAGGAAAGGTCAGATTTCGCCCAAATTTGGCCTGTGTTCCTTTAATAAAACTAACTTCAAATGAATCCCTCTTCGCTAAGTCGGTTTCTGTGCCTTAAATCATTTCAATAAACACAAATAACAACACCTAATGCATGACGCACTTCTCAGTCAAGTTTCGGCCACGACATTTCATGAGTTAGACTACCTACTGTATGTGTCTCGAATACAGTCCTTTAAGAGCTGACCTCACATCTCTATGTCATCTGAACAAAACTTAGCGCACAGCCTTGCAATAAAGTGTGCCGGGATACCTCCTCACCACTTACCTCTTAGGGTAGACAGAATGGCCGGTAAACGCCCCTTTCCCGTCTCTGTAAGTGCCTTTTTTCCCAATAGCCTACCCGATAAAATTTGGTTGATTCACATGTTTTTCCCCCATCTTTCGTTTTCAGCAGAGTAAAGGTTTGAGGCAGTTAATTCTCTCAACATCTCCACTGTGTTTCAACGTGACTGCTGGTGTCAAGGAGACGGATGCGCAACACGGTGCCTACAGGCAACCGACCGTTCTGCCTCCGATCTTCTGCACCCTACCAGGCCGGAAACTGCCGTCTCCACCCTCCCCCCTGCGTCTCTCGCCTCCTGATCCTCCGTCTGTCTTTTGCAAACACCAGAGCACTGCGGTACTGAGCCAGTTGACAGTAGCGCCCACGTTGGCTCCGGCTCCACCACCACCGCCGCCGCCGCCATTGCCGTCGCCACTTGGAGGGACTTTCGTCAGTTTCGACGCCATTGATGGCGGCCAGCAACAGGAGGAGGAACTGCAGGAATTGGATGTCGATATACTGGATGCTATGCTCGGCGACCCAATGGCAGATCCTCTGGGTGACCCCCCAATCCCTGACTTTCCGCTCCCCACTGACTCCGACTTGGGTGACCTTGTCCTCAGCACACCGCCCCCGCTAGGAGCTGAGTATCGGGCACCTCCGGTGAGCCCTAACGCGAGCAGAACGAGTGACGTCTCCTCGCTCTCTCCTCCTCTATCCACTCCACAGCTTTTGCCCTCATCTTCCTCGTTGAGTGACCTGGGCACCGAGCTGGACAGCGATTTGATGTCTGACTCCGAAGAGCTCTGGGATCTGCTCTTTTCCGGTACGCACTACATCCCGTTAGATTTACTTCCCCTCTCGTTCAAGACACGAGTACTGTTATCCTGCATAAGCCAGGAATGGCCATCCGTCTCCCTCTTGTTTTTCGTCGGCAGTCTCTGCATGTATTTATATGTGAGTAAGGTGGTACCGACAAGACAGGCCAGGATGGCCATTTTTCGCTTATTAGTCGTCGCCAGCCAGCCAACCTTACTCAGTTCTAGGTTTGGAGGTACCTGAGGTTCAAACCCGGGAACTTCCTTTGGTTATTGAGCGTAAGTAAGTTCAGCTACTAGCCATTGCGCCACGAGCTCGTTGTCCTGTCTGTTGCGATCGGATATATTAACAATGGTGGAGGGGCGCTCACTCGTCAAGCCTCGGGACATGCTCGTCCCATTGTGCCCTGGGTCTCAATTTAAAGCCCTTGCAGGCAGTCACACAGCGACTAGTAGTATATTCAGACAAGAGGTTGTCCAGCAAAGACGAGATCGGGCTGGACATTGCTGGCTTATTGACCATGTTCAGCCAGGCTTACCAAATCCCAGCCATAAATAGGACATACCAGTCTTCTTTGTCTTTGCAACGTCTCATCTGCATTTACCGATCGTTTTTACGGAACTCACTCGTCCCGTTGGGCCCTACGGGCTCTCTCTCGAACCCAACCAGCAGCCGCACAGCGGCGCATGATATAGGCAGTACGTTATTACCGACCAAGACAAGGGAGACTGGAATGGCCATTTCTGGCTTATTAGCCGTCGTCAGCCAGTCATGCCCGACCCCGAAATGTGGAACACTTGGGGCTCGATCCTGCGACCAACGCCTCTAACCATTGAGCCACGGGCCCCTTGTCTTGCCTATTACATATATATATATATATATATATATATATCAGAAATGGGCGCACACCGATCTATTGGCTTCACAAAGCAAACAACCTCCGTATGTGTGGCAAAGGTTACGAACAGGCAACCAATTACCAGGCCGAAGTCGGCCAAGTCATAATAGCAGCGAGGAGGGACGACAGAGAATGCGGGTAGATTGATACAGCACTGTTTCGGGCTTATTCTGCCTTCATTCAGCCAATCATAACCCTGACCACCAGCAGCTGGGACCAGAAACACAAACATGCGCACAGACGCACCTGGCGCAGTGGTCCACCACTGAGGCCTACCAGATGGGTCGTAAGCACTTCATCGAACCGAAGTTCATCAGTGCCTCGCCACCTGTCATTCTCTGTCGCTGCAGATCGGGTATTTATCAATCAGTAGTAATAATAACAGTAGTAACTATATCACTTTCACAGTCTCCAGGTTATGTCCTGACTTTTATAAATTTAGAACTCTAGGTTTTGTGTGTTTCTGTCAGGTGTAATAACACAGAATTCTTGCTGATTGTCATATCCTTTTAGACTTTACAAATCTGCCTCTGGGTACTGAACCCTTCAAAACGGAAGCATCCTGATTTCATTGTGGCCTCATTCTTGCCTTAATCCACTCGATTGCCTTGCGGATTGATAAATCGTGCAAGCACAACGGCCCTTTTGTAGAAAAAAAAAGACGACGCCGGCGACGCAACAATGACCCTCCACTCCCTCCCACTAGAATTGTTTTCTCTTCCCTCCATGTCTGTACACTAGTCTCAACAGCGCCGTCTTACCCGTCCTATATTTCTACTATCCCTCCCGCCCACACATGCCTACCTCCAGCCAAGTTCGTCGAAAGGCGACCCCACAATCACCATCAGATAACTACTCCGCCAAACACCGAACCCTAGATAGTAATGCGCCTGCCTTAGCCAGATCTTTTCTCAAACTTTCGCCCGCCCAACCCCCTCCTGTTACCGTTGTCGGTTCCCGCCTGATCCAGCCTTCCAGTTTTGGCGTTTTCACCCTGACGCCTGCTAGTTGGCAGCGAAAGGCGAAGAAAAAGAGAGCCATTCAGCAACTTTCCGACTTCGGTTGGTGCTGAAAT
>CACRXP010000030.1:136995-151649 GCA_902702965.1 Spirometra erinaceieuropaei | reverse complement strand
AATGAACAGTTTACAGAGTGGTTTCTTAAATTGTCTCGCTTTCGAGCGGTTAGTCGAAGCCATAAACCCCTGCCTAGTGGTCAAAGCGGATGTCCAAAGTGGCGTTATCGCGTTGGCTGATTGGTTGCAGTAGAAGCGTGCTTCGAATTTGGTCCCAATGGTGTCTGGGAAAATTCTTAGTTTTTCCCCAGGTTCCTCGTGGTGGTCTGCGACTGTCAGCTTGGAAGACTGCCAAATTGCTCTTAGCAACTGCTGACTGGACTCGGACCTTCGTTGTCTAGGACGACGTTATCATTGTCAGATGCATATGAGTAATCGTTCAAAGAACCTTGACAACTCAGTGAGAAGGATGTTTACTCACTTCTTCTGTTTAACCGATGGAGTTAGAAATGTCAGCTCTGAAATCTCCGAAATTTATATGCTAACATGGAGTTGGTCATTCGGGCTCACTCCCGGGGCTGATATACGGGTCGAAATCTGTCGGCTCTAGTGGAATGGTTGCGTACTATTCATAGACAATCAGCAAGCAGAGAGTAACATACGCATGTTGCATGAATTGACGTATTGAAATCATAGGTACGAGCTAAAAGCGTCATTCTGAATGGCTCGCCCCAAGTCAGAGCATTTATTCCTGCGGAGGTTAAAAAGGCTAAATTTGGGAACTGGTGTATATACCGGGAAGCACAGCCGAGCCCCTCATCTGTGTCGTGATCGGTGAAGCACCTGTCTGGGCTTTTAGCTAACACCTGTGTCGTCAGTATGGTAAATCAGTCAACTGGATTTGAAGGGGTACGCCAATTTTGGTTCTTTACTGCGTCTGAGGGTCTTCCGCAACGCCTTTTCAGACGGCTGCCCGTACCGTCTCTGAACTTCCGGTTGGGTAAAAACAAACTACGCAGACATTTCACCATATGCAGGGAATTTAGCATAACTAATACGCGGTCAATTGTCTCGCCATTATTACTGCTAATGAATTCTTAGGCGATAACCCGTGACGCGTATAAGTCAAAAATAAACAAAATATCGGTGTGTATACGTGTCATTCTGGATACCGAAGAATTCAGTAGTGAATGCTCATGTCATAGAATTCGTTAATGAATATTCAAGCCAGTTGAATTCCAGACCCAAGGTTGAGATGGAAATCAGTCAGTTGGAATAACACAATTCCTGTTAAAAAGAGGTATAAAAATGGTGCACAAAAATGGATGCAACAACTACTACACCTGCATATGTCACTGTTACCACTTTTATCGTGCTCTAAGGCATAAAATGCATAAACTTACATCGCTGAACTTTTACAGTACTTCCGTTTCATGAAAATAACACGATTCTTCACATTTTCCCCTGAATGATTGGAGCGAAGTGAGAATCAATTTTCCAGTGTATGTCGACTGCGGGGTATACGATAGGTATCAGTGACGAAATTCGTATAGAAAGGTTTAAATCTCGATTATTGTCCAAAAATGTGCCATTTTTCTTTTAAAAAAGCCAACTTAACTGTCCATTCGGTGGGAAGAAAAGTGTCTCCCACATGGCCAGATAATTTGAGAAATAAAGTACACAGCATTCGAGACACTCCTGACTGAGCATCTAGATGAGAAGAAGAAGAAGAAGAAGAAGAAGAGGAAGAAGAAGTAGAAGAAGAAGAAGAAGAAGAAGAAGAAGAAGAAGAAGAAGAAGAAGAAGCGAAGTTGTTTGGCCTGAGGTTTGCGATTCTCACTCGGATCCATCATTAGAGACGGTTGCAAATAAAGGCAGTGGAGGCACAAAGATGCAGTATTTATAGCACGGAGCTGCCGTGGGGCCACATGTTTACTGTAATTAACAGTTCTCGCAATGCCAATAGAAGCGAAGAGATGAGTCCCAGGAAGCAGTCTTGAAGAAGGAGACACGATCGATGGGACATGAGCTTTATTAGCCTGACGTCTCGGATTCCTGCTCGAACCCATCATCAGATACGGGTGATTCATGCACAAGGGGCTGCAGTATTCATAGGATGCAGTCGCCATGCTACCGCATACCTATGAATATTAACGGCTCCCCCTTTCATCAGGGATCGTTGCACTCGGTGTGATTACTGTTTGGTGGCCGAAATTTGCGTCGTTAATTGCTGAAATCTCACCACGCGCGTTGGATGTTGGTGTGATGATTGTTCGACCATTTGGCCCACCGACCCTGGCGTTGGGAGCAGTGTTCACGTGTGCGCTCCCCGCGTGGTTAATTGCTCCGCCTAGGCGAAGTCTCAGCACCGAGTTTGGAAGGGGAAGATAACTGCACTTGTTAACGGACGCAGACTGACATTGCGACCCCCAGCGGTGGTTGCAAGATTAATTATAGTACAGATGTGGTCCCACGGCAGCTAGGTACTATAAATACTGCAGTCTTGAAGAAGGAGACACGGTCGCCGGGACAGGAGCTTTATTAGCCTGACGTTTCGGATTCCTACTCGAATCCATCATCAGAGACAAAAAAGCAGCACCCGTTTCTGCTTTTTTTGTCCCTGATGATGGATTCGAGTAGGAATCCGAAACGTCAGGCTAATAAAGCTCTTGTCCCGGCGATCGTGTCTCCTTCTTCAAGACTACTTTCTGGGACTCGTCTCTTCGCCTCTATTGGCAAATACTGCAGTCTTTGTGCTTCCACTACCTTTGTCCGCAACCGTCTCTGATGGTGAGTTCGAGTGGGAATCCAAAACGTCAGGCCAATAAACTTCTCGTCCCAGTGATCGCATCTTCTCCCTCTTCTGAACTGTCTCCTGGAACTCGCCTGTTCGCATCTATGAGCCTCGTGCATCATATCTCGTCAGTTTACCCATACGAAATTTGGTTGCATCTGACGACTGAGTGAACCAGTCGGTTTTCCTTGAAGCCAAAAAACAAAACATTCGCTTTTCCAGACTATGGTTTGTTGTATTTGGGAATGCACTAACAGTAAAACGCAGTCAGTACGGCAGTACAACCTGTAAGGACCCAGAGGCCTGTTTGTGAGTCCTCCATAAACCGCAGTGAGCTGGAGCGACTGAAAATAGCCACTGTACTCCTAGGATGACGCTTCTTATGCGCACATGTAGCTGTCATATGAGCCGATTATTTTTTTTGGGGGGGGGAGGGAGGGTGCGGCCTCAAGCACTAACCTCCTCGCGGAGGAGGACACCGCTGAAGTTTACATTTCCCCAGTGATTACTCCAGAGTCGTCATGCCCCCCTGTGCGCCAGTCAGTCCTATGAAATTACTGCAGCACCACTGACACAGCCTTTTCTGACCCAAGGCCCCCATCACCCCCTTCTTGAAGCCTGCGGGATATTATATCAGTCTAGAGAGATAGTTGCAAATGCTGCTGGCCCTACACTTTATTCACAATGGTCATGCGGCGATCGCGTTGTACTGGCAGAATAAAAAGTTTCTGCTGGTGGATGACATCGCCAGCTCAGGAGCCCAGAGCCTGCTACTTAATCCTGCTGTCACGCAGATGGATCGGGGTGTCATCGCATTTACATGCGAAGCGCATCAAGGCGACGACAAATGCTCAAATACCGTGCAGCCCCAGCAGTCGTCATGTGAACCTGTCTGTGCATAGGCTCGCCTTTGTTGCCTTTTGAATTGAATGATGCGCAAAGGAGTCGTCCGAAACTAAAATACGAACGTTATCGAAAGAAGGGTTACATATTGCCTGTATGAATGGACGCACTACTGTCGATACCGGCGAAAATGTGAGTTCCCGGAGGCATTCATAGTCCCTATCTGAGACTGCATCTGATGAAGCGTTCGAGTTTGAAACGGAAACGTCAGTCGAAAACTACTCTTAACTTAACTGGCCCTGAGACGTAAACAGATTTATATGGGGGCTTTAGAAAAAACTGTAAACTGCTCGATAACCCCCAGGCCTTCCCAAAATGCACCAAGTATGCGAACGAGAGCCACTTGAGTCAAACATAAAACAAACGAGAAGCGCAAATGCATCAGATCGTTCGGTTTAGGTGGGTTTGAAAATAAGAATGTGTGGCTAAACCCATGGAACATCCACAGAACCAAGTAAAACACTTTCAAACAACAAGGGTCACCCAAGCAAGCAAGCATCGGGTGATGGAGAGATGTGTATGACTGTTTTTCAGTAAGCTTTTCCAGTGATTTTTCGGACGACAGAAACATCCACAACAGTGCTGGACAGTTGATAAAGTCACTAACGGGGCAAGGGAGGCCAGAATGATTGTTTTTATCTCATTTGGCGTCCTCAATCACACCCAGCATCAGGTTTGCAGGTTTTGGGATTCCAATTCGCGTACTTTAGTTTTTAAGCCTTCAGTACAACGTTTTATATTCAATATAAAACGCCCAGGAAGCAGAAAATCCCGGTTTGAATCCCAGGGGTTGGATATGGTCGACTGACAATGGCTAATAGGCTTGAATGGGCCATACAAGTCTCCCTTGTTTTTGCCGATGCTGGCTCTTACCATGGACTGCAAACACACTGAACCAAAACAGAACTTTGCTTGGCTCACGGTCCGCGTTAATCGGGCTGAACAGAGTCCGCGCGAGTCTTAAACTACGGTCGTAGATGTGCGGGGTGTGGTGGTATGCCTGTACGCAGGCCCACGCGTCGCGTCAGTCCACGAGTCCAGTCCTATCACCAACCAGTTAAGCGACTCCGACGGTAGACCGGTGCACAGACAGAGGAAGAGAGGCCGACACTGGAGGACCCGTCCCCGCGACACATCAACGCAATGCTCACTACTAATAAGTCTGACGTGCTTGGATCTACCACGATGCGTCAAAGGTCGTGGCTAAGAAGCTCGGTCCTTCTCAGGGCTGACAGTCAGGTCGCAATGGGTCCTTCTTGATGTGGCCTTTGTGGCCCTCTCTCGCATTTGAAATGTGAGCCGCCCTCCTGGTTCATGCTGTGGGACCTAGGTCGTGTGTGGTACGCGTAGACGGTTTTTTAGCGCGCAAGTCACCATCCTGAAATTACCTCGTGGGGCACACTGTGGATGTCGTCGTTCGCGACGGTCGGACTGTCGGTACGCCTTTCTGAAAGTGAGCGGATGATGTGGCGAATGACCTGCATCAGTTTCCACCCAGTTCGCCCGCCCTGGTCATAGTCAGTGAACAGTTGCTTGATTCACGGCCAATCTTAAATACAGTGCGTGAACAATCTCATGAAATGTTGGCCAAAATTCTGAAATGTATTTTAGACTGGGAAGGATTAATAAGGTGGCGTTGTAATATTAATTATCTTGTAGCATAATCTTATGGTATTTCGGACTAGCCAGAATGTCGGCTTTTGAATGTACTTCTTGGTGACCTCCTGCAGTAACCGTACATGGTAAAAATGACTTCTTAAGTAGCATGCATCTTCCACACTGATTTTCGGTGGTCTTGTAAATTTAAATATATTTTACAGAAAACATGCACAAGACTATGCATTCTTTTACTTGTTTGGTAGAAAACAACATTGTCTTCACATTTTATACCCGAAAGAAGTGTATATTTGGGTTTTGAAAAAGTTTCCCAATTCACGAATAATTTTGAGCCTGGTCAGCCGCTGCATTAGTGTTTAGAAATTTAAATCAACAAGGCGCAGGCTTCCGTGTAAGGAAAATCATATATTCCTCTATGCCTTTAAGAAGACACCAAATGGAGTTCATGAAATTTTGCAATGGATGCCGATCTTATTGTAAATTTCATGAGGAGTATCGGTAAACAGACATGTGCGCTGCTGTAGGAATGGGCATCGCACGGTCTTAAAAATTTCACAATTAGAAACTTTTTCAAAACCCAAATATACACTTCTTTCGGATATAAAATGTGAAGACAACGTTGTTTTCTACCAAACAAGTAAGAGAGAGCATAGTCTTGTGCATGTTTTCTTTAAAATTTATTTAAATTTCCGCAAATATTCCCATGTTACAATTGAAAAGTCAAGTTGACGAACACGCGTTTTCGGTAATTCTTCCTCGGGCCAATACAATTACATGAAGGAATGAAAATGTACAAAATTAACAGTGTTTATAGATGCCTCAAGGGCTATTAAGTCACTAACACTCATCATCCCCACGCCGCCCGCATGAGAAGGTCGGCGGGTGTTAGTCGTCAGAGCTAGGGGAGGGGGGATAAGAGAGTCTTTGAGTGATGTTCTTGGGTTGAGTACACGGAGTACCCATCATCGTGATTAGGGATTTGAGGCGGCATGGCTTCAGCACTTGGGGTTGGCGTTGGCCACGGCAGCGAAAGCGCTTGTGTCAGAGTTTTCTGACAACATAACACCGCATTCGCTATCCGTATAGCTACTGCCTCGGCCGTTGCTAGTATCCGTTGGCGTAGGCCTTTAGAGAAGCATGCTGGTGTCCGGTAGACAACCTGAAATGCTTTCTTGGCATCGACTCGGTGGTTCTTATCGATTAAATGCGCGAGAATAGAACTCGAAATCGACCAGGTCTCACCTCTGTCTAGCCAGGCGGGCATATGTTCACGCACCCTCTTTACCGGGCGTCTCGTTGTGCGGCCGATGTATCCTGCTCCACAGGAGCAAGTGAATAAATAAATGCACATTGATGTGGCCTCCAACGGTAGTCTGTCTTTACCTCCCAAACGTAGGAGGGGAGAGTTTGTGAAGCCATACGCGTAAATTCGCCGCAGGGAATGCCCTCGTGATAGCTGTAGTTAAGCGCCGTCGGACTAGTTCGCTCTCTGCGTCTCCTGCAAAAGGCAATTTTATGAATACATCATTCTTTTCCGCAGTCGCAACAGAGGGCTTTTGGGCGCGTTCCCCAATATTTCGGAGGATAAATCTATCTGGGTATCCGTTCTCCCGAAGTGTGTTCCGCAGGTGTTGAAGTTCTTCTTCAATAGCTTCAGGTGAGCAGATGCGTCTCACTCTAGCCGCCAATCCCTGGACTAAATTCCGTTTGATGTTTAGGGGAACAATGTGGAAAAGGCATGCTACTTACGTAGTCATTTTTTACCGAGTGCGGTTACTGCAGGAGGTCACGAAGAAGTACATTCAAAAGCCGACATCCTGGCTAGTCCGAAAAACTATAAGATTATGCTACGCGATAATTAATATTACAACGCCACCCTATTAATCCTTCCTAGTCTAAAACGCATTTCATAATTTTGGCCAACATTTCATGCGATCGGTCACGCACTGTATCATCATTTGCGCCAGAATTTCCCACTTCACGGGAGCAGCGTTTACACGCCTTTGGCTCTTTGGCATAACCCCGCCCATCTCATAGACACTGGCGAAAAATTCACAGACCTCTAGTTTTCTAATGCATCTAGCCTCAGACAAGTGGGACTCACCATATGACCCCAAGGCAAAGTGTTTGGCTTCAGCTTCTACCCTGTAGCCCTCTGCTTCTGCCTTCAGTCAGCCTTGCCAGTCGATGACTGGTGCCGCGTAAGATTCGGCAACAGCGTGGTGCGGACTCGAGGTCAACTGGCGCCGCATTCTTCGCTGATTGGTTGCAGGTGGACAGAGTCAAGGCGCACACACGCCTTGGGGCTAAGAATCCGAAGGGTACACGCCTGAAGACTCGACTCGCTCTAACTGCTTGCTGGTACGCTTGTGTGCTTTATGCCTCAGCGACCGTTTCTCCAAATAACTGTCCTTCTTGACTTGTGATTTGGCAATATTCGCGTTGTCGACCCATCGACAACCCAACCTGCAGTTTTCATGACATGATAATCCTTGCGTATTCTGTGAAAGACCCTAACTAAAACGATCAGATGAGTTTTTCACTAGATGGATCAACCTCAGTCGGAAATGTCAATCGGTAGAAGTCATTACCTAGGGAGATCAGGCATGATGTACTATCCAGCGCTATCAGAAGTCGTGTTTTTCATACTCCTTTATCCTTCCTATTCGCAGTTTTCGACGAAGTTTAAATACGTAACCCTAGAGAGAAAATAAAACACATGTACCCCTGTTATATGGAAAAGATGTTAAGGTGGCTTTATGATTGGGGCAGGTAAAGGCGATAGTTGACAGAATCTGTGGAAGGCATTGAGACAACTCTCATTTCTGCCATATTCTTGCTTTAGTACACCAACGATGCGCCGGAACAGACCGCGTAAGCGAAAGATGTGAATCAAGAATATTCATGGATATTTTGGCAGATTTTTGAATAATTCATATTGACCCAACTGTGAAAAACTCGGCGCCTCGGTGGGATTCGAACCCACGCAGTCAACTTACTGTAGCAGATTTGGTGGAGTCCAGACGTTGCAGTAGGTTAGGCGGGTAAACTTGACCCAAATGTGATTAAACTCGCGTCGTCCGGCGGGGCCTCGTAGCTCAGGTGGTTAGAGTGTTGGCTGTACTAAGGCCTTCCCTTACTGCGTGGGTTCGAATCCCACCGAGGCTCCGAGTTTTTCACAGTTGGGTCAATATGAATCAGGAATATGTAAACGAGAGGAAGATAGGAAATCAGAGGCTATTGATTAATAATGACTGGACTGCATTAGGCGGTATGAGGCAGGCAAACTTGACCCCAACCCAACCCTAATCCTCAACCTAACTATCCTTAATAAAACATGCCAACATAAATGACATAAGTAGACATGGCACAGTAGTAAGGACCAAAGGTCGCCGCCTTTCCCACGGCACTTTGACATCTCGAAGGGTTTCGTTTTGCACGCACGCGTGTGCAGACCCCGAGGCAAACATTTTTATCGATTTTTTGTCTGAGTTCGTCTTGCCTCAAGCTGACTGGCTGCACGGGGCATCTGGCGCAGGTCAAGTGGTTGTACTTTTAAACCTTGCACCAAGGTTAATTTGATTAGCGGTTTCTCAGCCCCGAGACTTTCTGGATTTATGTGACCATGCTGGACAAACGAAACTTGAAACTGTTATATCGGTCAACAACGTAAAAATAATGAGTACTCAGATGCGGATAAACCGAACGATTGTTTGTAGAATCAGCCTTGGGACCGAATGAAGCCAGAAAGCATATGTGTGGTTATATTCGATACACCAAATCTGCAACCTGGACAGTATACTGCAGGAGTTATATAAGACATATTTATCCTCAAAGTGCACACTCGAACGAAACAAGCGCCCCGTTTCCCCCTCTGGATAACCTGCTAACCAATGAGTCAATAACTAAGTTAGGAGCAACTTTCATTGGAGGAAAGCGGGACTGAGCAATACGCAGTCGAAGTGTCGCATCACCGGCACAAAGGACACATTCAATTTCGGACTTCTTAAATTTCCCCAGAAATCAATGCGCGAATCTGGGGTAAATTCCTCAGGGCAAACCTTTTCAGGCTCGGTACAAAAGCTCATATGAGTATTTGGGCTGAAATCCACCAGTTCCGACGGAATTACCGCGCAGTATTCGCGAGTTTCCAACAGGCAGTCAGTAGTATGTAAGCACACGTAAGTACACACTTGTATCCATACCAAGTTCTGCAACGAGACTGAAGAGATTTTTCTCGAAAGATTTACCTCAAGTCCGCTCACTGATTTCCGCGGAAATTGAATTGGGGGTCTCACCGATGAGCCGAACTCCTGGCGGCTGTGTCATGCAGCGGCGAAACTTCTGTCCGGGCTTTTAGCTAACACCTGTGTCGTCAGAATGGTGAATCATTCAGTCCTTTGTTCGATCCCCAGGGCGAGATGAATGTGCCAGTTAGACACCATGAAAAAAGACATTTTCTGCGGGGATGACCATCTCAAGCGTGCCTTCGTAAGAACAACGCCAGGCGAAATATAAAACGGTTGTGGTGGAAAACGCTGACTTATTACTTTGGCCATCTTTTGAGACTGTAATCTGTGAATTATTAAAATGTGGACTATCTACACTCCCTTCTGGGACATTTTCTACCCACTTTCGCGGAAGGAGGCTACTGCTATCGTCAGCCAGCCCTACCCAAGTCCAACTTTCCCGAACCTGAGCCTCGCATCCGCATTTTTCGTCATCGAGCCTTGTCATGCCCGATCCTGCATTTTCTTCTTTGGGACTCCCTTCAGCATATTTTTCTGGTCACGGTGCGATTGTTTGTGGCGGCCCTACATTGAACTTCAAGAAACAACAGGACGAGAGCTTCCCATGATCCAATCCGTGGAAACACTTCAAATACGTGTTTTTTCAAATTGCCAACTCCTTTTGAGTGGAGGCGAAGACAAAATTCCATTTTGGATCACCTTCGTATGTGGCTACACCCTCAACTGCTCCTGCGCAACAAGATACATCGGTCATTGAGGTAGCCACCGTAATGGGACACCTGAACGGTGCAGAACATCAAGTGAATGACCAATGCAGGACGGAAAGGCAATTCTGTTACGACAGGAAAAAACAACCATGAAGATTGTCGACTCTGTCCTCTGAGGGTTTTTAATCCACCTCACGTACTGATCCAGTCCTTGACACAGCTACCAATTCAATCGATTTCTCGCTTTCTGTGAACCTAAACTTGTAGCGGGCAGCCATCATGACCGGCCTGGCGTCATTTTTCAAGACCTCGCTGCCTCAAGGTCATCCACCCTTTTGCAGTGAGCCGTTCCAGACGCGCTGACCTGAAGTCACACGACCAAAAACTCGGGCATACGCGCGTCCGCACAGCCGCAGCTGCCCATGCGGCCACTTGCACGCACCCCAACCCCTGCAACCGCAATCTGAGCCACTGGGACACCACCCTCGGCACATGCAACACACGTTGACTGGACACCAGCCCTGGACTGGCCACTGCCGCCTGAAAGGACAACTCCAGGTTATGTGCGCGATAAACCCCTCATTCGGGTGCCTTACGACTTAGGATCCGACCTGGTGGTTGTAGCTCACAGACTACACGCATTCTCACCGCATAACCAAGACAAACTCTACATGAGAGGATAATATTCTCAAAACAGTAGACTACCTGTGGTAGTGGATTGGCCCTACGCCTAATTGCTGTGAGGGGATCTTTCGCTAACCAATCTTGTGAAATTTCTGAACGGGAGCTTCTCAGACACGTGATGAATTTGTCCATCCCATGGGTGGAAATACGATAACTAAGGTAGAATGTCCCAGGACCTCAGGACCAATCAATGTCAGATACTACTTGTTTGGAGGGAGAATATCCTGTGAATGCGACCTCCTATCCTTGTACCTAGGCAACATATTTCCGAACTCAGTACCTTTCCCTGTTCCTAATTATGAACCACCTTCCACTCTTTACTACGTGCGAATCCATCTCAAATGGTCAAAAAGACACGATTGTCAAACATGTTACACGTTATCGTGTCACGACTGCATGGGCCTGGCAGACGATGGTGGTGGTTTTTGCGAACCAAGTTAATCGGCTCGGTGTGCGCCCGTTTCGCCTAGACTCCGTCTTGACACAGGGCTCAAATGGGCGAGGGAGGAAATGGGGCGGTAAGTGCTGAGCAAGTCTACTATCAATGCAAACTAACTCACGCGCAAGTTGCCTACCCTACCCGCGTCAACCCTGCTGTTGGGCCTACGGTGAGCAGAGTCGGCAGCACCTTCTCGATCCATATTTTCGATCTATAACTGACGTGTACATGGCCCGATTGCGTGGAACTGACAGGATCAGGGGTCTGACTATTGCTAACCTGACGGTCCGACCACACTTTGCCTTAGCTTGAAGCATCTTGGAAGCCGTCAGTCATCTTCTGATACCATTTGTATTTGGGGTTACACACAGACCAGAGGCAACCATCAGCCACCAGTTCATGAAGTCATAAAACTCCCTGCCGTGACCGGAAACGTCTGAAATGGTTTACCGGATCTGATACGGTTGTGGAACGTGAAAAAAATAGAAGGCCAATATCGACGCGAATGGCCGAGCATGCAGCAGCAGTCGAGAGGAATGGCGCCGCTGCTGTATAGAACGAGGACCTGACTCTACCTTGACACAAGGCTCAAATGGGCAAGGGAGGAAGAGGGGCGGTAAATACTGAGCAAGTCTACTATCAATGCAAACTAACTCACGCGCAAGTTGCCTACCCTCCCCACGCCAACCCTGCTGTGGGGCAAACGGTGGGCAGAGTCGGCAGCGCATTCTTGGCTGTGAATTTTCGATCTATGACTGACGTGTACATGGTCTGATGGCGGGCACTGCCAGGACCAGGGGTCTGACTGTTGCTAACCTGACGGTTCGACCTCACTTGTCGGCCAGTTGTAGATGTCAATCAGCCCTCCTACTGATGGAAGAAGATGCTCAACAACTCCGAAACGTCCACAGTCGAAGTATGTCTATGTGGCCTCAAATAACGCCGCATAGGGCTCGACCCTGCACTCCCTCAGCGTCTCGTTTAGGCTTTTAATGAGGTCCCATTACTTCCATTAGGGCGTTGCGCCTCAAGACTTCTGCAAAGATAGTACTTCCTTACCCTGTCTGCGAATAAAGGGGTTCATAAGAACCGTAGTGAGTTGTCCAGTGATCCCTTAAATGGCAAGAAGACTGAAAAAAACGACAGCAACTTCTCGCCTCAAGATGTGCCACCACTTTCCGCGTTGACGTTGTGGCCTCAAATCAGGACGGGACCCACATTCTCCGCCGGACGCGTCTTGCTCGACGCAAAAACCACCGCGAATGTGGTGTAAGGGGCAAACTTCTGATCAGCGCATCTTGGTTCCCACGAGATACTGGAAAATGGTGGAAATAAAGGCATACAGGGAGTCCGACGCTTTCCAAGCACTCCGTACCACAATCCAATCCACGTCCAGGTTACCTCTCAACTTCCAACTCGTAGCGAAAGTTGTGGCGGGAAGTGATTGAGAAGCAGTGGAGAAACTGGAAGACTACTCCGGACGTGGATAGTCGAGTACGCAGCAGCAGTGAGGAGGAACAAAGCCAGCTCCCAAGTCGCGGCTCATCCCACGAGACCCCTGGGACCGAGATTCTTATAAGAGGTGACAGCCGCGCCGGCCACGGGCTGTTCGTGCCACGGTTTACCGGTCCCCAATCAATCAACAAGCTCAACGACCCGCCCTCTCCATATTCGGCGCTGAAGATTTTCCTCGGCAAAGTAGCTAGCTAAGCGAAGGGGATGACTACTGTCGGCGAGCCAAATCCTCCAAGGGTCCACACGGATGACGAAACCCGGCAGTTAGCAACTCGACTGCGTGCGATGAACGTGGAAGCCGATAATCTTGACCAGCACGCAAGCGCACAGCTACTGCATACTTCGACACCTAGCCAGTCCAATCGTGATGAACTCGGAAGCTGTCAGCAGATAGACATGTGGCGTCCTAGCAACTACATCCTATAAATACTGCAAAGCCTGGGCAATCCACCACCCTTATCTGACTGATGAAGGATTCCCAGTGAGAATCCAGGATGCCAGACTAATAAAGCTCTTGTTTCGGCGATTGTGACACCTGCTTCGCAAATACTGCATCCTCTGCCCGGTTGAAAAAGAGAAAAATAAGTCAGGTTCTGATAACTTATTTAGAGTCCACAGGCACTCGTCCTGTCTGGCGATCCCGAGAATCTAAGGGGTGTGCGTGGAGCATCCGCAAAATCAAAGTGGACTCAAGCAAAAAGAAATAAGCGGGTGTGTATTTTTTTAAATCGTCATTGAGGCAGTAGCAGTGGCACTAATACTGCCGCCTCAAATGTCCGCGCAACACAAAGTTGCCCCGCATGCCCAAATCCAGGTTATACTTGTCACAGATGGCTCGCTGAATCGCCTGCTGATGCACCTCCAGCCGGGAGACTCGACCACCACGGCGGCCACCGCCGGATGCATCTGATGCAGACAGGAGGGCACCGCTGTTTGCACTGTTCTGCTGACCGCCGGTGAGGCTCAAGGGCAGACAACAACTGGTGTGGGTTAGGGCCAGGGCGCGTCGGCGCGCTTCACTGGCGCTGAGAGCCGGAGGTAGGTTCTGGCGGTAGACAGTCTGGTAGAACTTACGGTGACCGAGTACAGCGCCCGAGGGAAGGCGTAGCTCAAAGGCGTTCTCGTCGTTGTCAGGCTACAAAAAGACACGAAAACGGGTCTGTGATTTACAATTCCCCTGAAATGAAGTTTCGCTGTACACCTAGATCACTGAAACACTTGCTGAAGTGCTTAAATGAGCACTCAAACAAAGGTGATTCCTTAAGTGTGAAGTATGCTTCCAGGCTATACCAGGCAAAGCGGCATGGCGCCTTCGTCTGTCCGGCTAATTATTACACCTGCGGAGTTGCTGTCTGACCTGATGGTTCTTCGGTGAGAAGATACTAAACAGTTCGCTCAGAGACATCCCCTCGGATACGTATGTCAGCTACTTGAAAGATAAGCACACAGGGTGGCCCACACATCTACCAACGCAGCAAAGACGGGGAAGAAAAAAGGACTTACAACCACCAGAGTTTTGTCCGCCCGCTCCGGTTGATAGAACTGACTGTAAAGCTCGCCGCCTACGCGAGCAACAGGCGGCAGACTCTCAGCCCTCAGCTCCCGCCGACCTTCACTTGCCACCGCCTCCTCAGCCTCCGCGACAGCCAGGGCGATATGCACGGGGTCATCAGGGCCACAGTAGAGGTACTGATGGTTTGCATCACGCATATGCGCTCTCACCGCGGCCAGAGCAATGCGACGACGCTGGCGAGCTGAAGCCGGCACCTCGCCGTAGGTGCGGCCGTGGAACTGTCGTCCGCAGGCCAAGCAGGCGTACTCCTCGCCCACCAGACGACCCAGTTCGGCTAGTAGGCTCACGGGGT
>CACRXP010000030.1:124046-136708 GCA_902702965.1 Spirometra erinaceieuropaei | reverse complement strand
TGGGTGCATGGGTCATTTTTCATGAACGTATGAAAGGAATTTTTGTAGGAGTCTCACATGCTTGCCGCTTGGTCTTTTGACTGGTCTCATGTTCATTCCCGGGGTTCGGGCAAAGTCGGCCGAAGGTCATGCGGTTCATTGATGTGGTCAGCAGTTTTATCTTTAACTTAGATATTTACCAGAGAGTTAACATGTAGCTGTTGTTCACTGACTCCGACTTTTTGTCGTCTATAGTGCCTGAGCAAGTATTTCTGACCACGAAGATCGAGACACGCCTTTGTCTAGGGAAATTCAGCTTTAGGTCTGTTTGTGCTGCCTTCGCGCCTATGTGGGACACATTAGATTGCATTCCTCTTGGGTATTCACAGACAACAATTTCATCAGCATAGATCAGAACTGTAATGCGCTTACCACGAGCTACTGTAGCAACGGACTCATCTGTCAGTCCATTTTAAGGAACCCAGTCTGGCATACAGTTCAACTGAGTTGGTGGGAGACATCATTTTTAATGGATGCTAGGGATAGCAACGGAGAAAGTGGTCTCTACTATTCACACGAACTTCGGTTCTTCTGTAATAGCCTGGATCAATCTAAATACCTTTGGAGGAACGCCATCATGGAGCATGGTCAAGAACGTGGAATCTCGAGACCAAGTCAAGTACAAAGACAAAGTCCACTAAAGACTGAAAACTGTACAGATTTTTCTCGGTGCATGGCGACTTAGGCTGAAACGCTCGTTGATTACTGCGTCTATATTTTTGAGGAATTTTGTTTGAGGCGAACATTTAAAAAGGCTCGTTCAATGTAAAGCAGCGGGCTGTTAGGGGCGATAATTACCAGTAATATGGAAAGGATACCAAATCGGCTTTTTGAGTTCGAATTCGGGAACTACGCTATTCACCGGGGAGAACTATGTGCCGGATGGCGCAAAAACCCCATGAGAGGGTTTGGCTTTATCCCATCGGTTCTTCAATATCCATTTAAGTTCACTGAGACCTCTAAATGCACTAAAAAGACTTTTTGGTCCTCTAATGAAGGCAATATCTTCGAAGTCTGACACCTATACATATTGTTACACTGTACTTCCCCCACACCCCTAGAGTTGGAAAATCTACTTATGTAGACCAGCAAAACTTACAGAACACCTTTGGTCGTATCAAGGTTAAGCGAATAACAGACTGTGTATCGCAATTTTATGTAATTCTCAGCTGATGCCTAGGTTTAAGTATAAAACGGAAATTGTTGAGGGAACGTCAACTAAAGGACTATAGCCAAATGTTTATAGGTAACTAATCAGGATAACACCAAGGCCCAAAGCAGCAAAAATTCAACTTTCGGTAACACACCACCATCTTTCCGTACCCAAGTGGTACCTGAACGTCAATATTTCGACGCAGTGTGGTGGTGCCCGCTACTACAATTAGCCTGACATGTTTCTTCAGCTAAGAAGGAGTACAAAAACCAAGGGTTGTGTATATTGTTGAGGAGCATGAATCCACGAAATGTCATCCTGATAGCAATTCGAGCTCGAGGCGCGAATGTTCGAGCGCAAATCTCTCCGATTTTTTCAACGGTTTCCAGTCCGAATTGAGCCCGAGTTTCCGAGTTCCTGTAGCAGAAAATCAACCGACGCGCCTCTCCTGGAGAAGGCCTACAATCATGAACCTACAATAATTCATGAATTCGACGGACTCGAACAGAAAAAATTTTCTATGCAGAAAATAAGTTTTTGTGCATTGCTAGCAAAGAATAATTGTGGGATTAAAACGCGGGTCGATGACAAGCATTCTAACCCAGCTCTGTGTGAGCTCCTTCAGAGCACATTTCGTTATTAGGACTGAGGTTTTAGCTGAAAATAGCACCGGAAGTCTACCACCGCCTAATAAAAGCACTTAAAATGGTTGTGATCAGCAAAGAAACCGACTCACGAAGTCTACCTTGCCGAAGAAATAAAGTGCACACAATATTAGAAAAGACCGCTTCTTATTCTGATATATCTTACTAGGGACGTCAGGTTGGGAAATACAGGGGGGCAATGCTGACGGAACACTGATGAGCCGAACCCTTCACAGCTGTGTCATGCAGCGGAAGAATATTGGTGGACTTTTGACTATTACGTGTGCTGTTATTATGATATCCCTTTAGCATAAGGTACACCGTTAGCTGTCTGTGGACAAAAAATTATACACGGTTACCCACTGTGGCTGATTGACTTCGGACAGAATATTCATTCACAAAACTGCAATGTTTTCAAGTTTTGTAAATTTCCGAATAAATCGTGAGATCCCTCCAGGAAAAGGTAACCTTTGCTTAATATTTTGGATTTAGGTACAAGATTCTGTGCTAATGCTGAGATACGTACTGGCCACAGGAGTGCTTAGAAAACACACTTTTTGTCAATAACTACATTCCTGTAAGGTTCAATTCCAATAAGTTTAGTTACGTGCAAATTTCTGAGCTAAACTTTAAACGTTCACACGCGGTTAAATAACATTAGAGAACAAAGCATATTGTGAGATGGTCACTGCACCTCTGGGTCCACTGCCTAGGAAGTTACTAAACTATCTCTGGGAAGAAAAAACCCAGCGTTTATGGACGTTTAGCAATTTGACGGCACTAGGACCACCAGCACCGGCCATTTCTTAGAAGAAAAGTCTGGTAAGATGACTTGCGCATTCATGATTTGCTCACGCTTTATTAGGCCTGAATTTAAGAAATAAAAAGCGCGTCAAAATCTTAATTACCGGGAGAATGGCCCCTTGTAATTCTCTAAGAAACATATTGGATTGTTTGAATGAAGTGAACACATTTTGAGCGGACCAGGGGTGGTGGTGTTGTAACTCTGTGTCAGCGAAGATGGCCAGGATCATGCCCTCCCTCCACCCCACTTTGCAACTCGCCGCAGCTCTTTCCTCTATTCGTCTAAGCCTCCCACAACCGTCACCTGCAATTGCCCACACCGCTGCGTCCTCTACCGGTTGTTTATCAAGTATGTCGGCGGCATCCCACTGTAGAAACTCATTCACTTCGTACATTCAACTGTAACCATATTTACCCAATTTCCCTCCTTTTCTATAACGCATTTATGGCAACCGAATTCTTATACCCACTCGCCTGCATCAGTGTACTGATGCGTCTAACAAATATCTTCATCTCGATCTTACGAGTCTGGAGTCCATCCAGCGACCACTCCTGGTTTAGTTAAGTGCGCTAACCCCCCGGCCACGGCAGCACGTCAACGAACGATATCACATAGTCAACTTGACTGTATGGACGCAGAAAATGCAGGCCAAAGATGTTGTGGATGCCAGATTCTAGCCGTCAAGGTAAACTATCTTGAGGAGGAAATCACAAAGATGAAAGCCCAGTTACAATGCAGTCTAGACCAAGCTAACGCTACTAATATGCCTATTGGACGAGTACCCAAAAGTAGGGCAAAAGCTTCCAGCAAAATAGGCACGCCAGCACCTATTACAGCAGCCCCAGAACGAATAGCTAAAAAGAGAGGAAATAAAGACCAGAAATGAAACCCAAAAACTGAAGAGAAAGATAAATCAAACTGTAAAAAGGCAGAGGAAAACGGACGGCTACTTCCGGAACAGAGACATTGACAGATGCTCCGTCCCTCATGGCAAATGTTGTGTGTCCCAACACCTTTGCTGACTCTCAGAAACAGTCCGATCTTTTTAGACCTAGCACGAGCGATGGAATCGATTCATCCATCAAAACCACAGAGTCCTATCCGCAGTCTTCTCTGCCAAGCGCTTCCAAGGTTGCCAACATAAGATTCAAATAAACAGACGGCGTAAGCGCATCTGCTCCACCATCACCAGCGCGTAGTCCCAGAGCGTTACGTCATTTAGGGAACCAAAATTCCGTAGAAAATAAAAAAGAGACCGACAGAGAAAATGTCTTATTATTCAGGGGCTCCCTGGATCAAGTGCAAATACTCCTAAGGAGCGGGTTTCGGAAGACTTATCACTCTTCCAAGGTCTTCTCAATAATATTTTGGAACCCACGGAGGCTATTGAAGTGATCAAAGCCTTCCGCCTTGGAAAACGAGCAGATAATTCATCAGTGTCGATGCGTCCCCGGCCTATTAAATTTGTGCAGGCCAGCAGCGACCAAGCCAGTTTCATTTACTCCAGGCGATTTAGGATTAAAGGCTCCAACCAGATGTTTTTTTTCAACCGGACTACTCGCCAGCGGAACGTCTCAAACGTCGTCAGCTAGTTCTAGAATTAAGAAAGAGGCTCAGCGAGGAGGAGAACAATTTAGTTATATACAACTAACAAGTACGGCGGCGTCCGTCACTCTTCCTTTGGACAGATCCGGTCCGAATGACCGCGCAGCCGCCACATTAAGTGAAGGCGTTAACCAAAATGTAACCACCTCCTCCGTCAGCCGGAAATTAAAATTCTTGTACACCAACGTGCAGAGTTTGCTATCAAAGTTCGACGAGCTGAAGATTCACCTCTGCGATCTATCCCCTGACGTAATCTCTTTAACAGAAACCTGGTTGACCCAACACGTGGACGACCGTGATCTGGCCTTGCCTGGCTACCAAATATTTAGAAGGGATAGGGAAGGGCGTCAGGGAGGAGGCGTACTCACGTATGTTAAAAACGGTCTAAATGTATCAGATAGGACTGATTAATCTTCGTGCAGTTCCGAGGCAATCTGGTTGTGTATTAAAGTGCCGAGCTCGCCTAGCCTCGATGTCCTGACAGTTTATCGACCGCCGAGACGGGACAACATGGCCGACGCTCGCCTGCTGGAGGAGCTCGAAAAGTTCTCTACGCGGCCGGATATCCTGATCATGGGCAACTTTAACGCACCCCATATTGACTGGAGATCGACCCATGCAAATAGCTCAGAACGGACCTTCGATAGGAGTTTTCTGAACACGACACTAAAGTTATTTCTCACTCAACACGTCATGTTACCAACTAGACTACGCGAAGGCCAACAAGCCAACTGCCTTGATCTTGTACTTACCAAGTCACAGGACAGCATTAATGAGGTGTCATGCCTACGCCCCTTAGGTTAAAGTGACCACGCCGTTCTTCTATGGGATTATTCGCTTTTTTCCATGCCCGAGAAACCAGTGACAGTTAGAAGAAACCTGTGGCGCGGGGATTTCGACCAAATGAGGGCTGAAATTTCACGCATTGAGTGGGGTCCGTATTTGTTGGAAGCATAGTCGAAGACTGGCAACGGTTCCGAGAAATTCTGCACGAGCTGATCGTAAACCACTGTCCGCTTTCACGGAAGAGGTCAACTAACAGACCTTGATGGCTTACGCAAGCCTTGAAGAATTAAGTGAATAAAAAACGAAGGCTGTGGAAAACATTGCTTTCTAACAGGAGTCCCACATCTATATGCGCGTACAAAATTCAAAGAAATCGAGTCAAGGGAATTATCCTCAAAACTAGAAGGGATTTCGAACGGGCTCTGCTTAACCGTGCCGCGGAGAACCCTAAATTATTCTACGATTACATTAGGCAGTACAAGCGGAACAAGGACCCAGTACCCCTGCTAAGAACTGCTGAAGGCGAACATCTCACTGAGGACAGGGCGAATGCTGATCACCTTTCAGAATTTTTTCGGTCTGTTTTTATTAGCGAAACAGGATTCAACCCTTCGGCCCTCAAAACTTCGAAGACATCAAAATTATGGAGACCGTTCAGTTCACTGAGGGTATGGTTGTGACGTAGTTGCTGAGGATAAAGGAATCCAAATCACCAGGTCCCGATGAGATTCCGACGAAGATTTTGAAGGAACTCGCCGGTGGGTTGGCTAAGCCACTCTCCATGCTTTTCCATACATCCTTTGAGACCGGATATCTACCACCCGACTGGAAGTCGGCGTGGATTACGCCGCTGTACAAGGGCGGAAGTCGGGTCTCTGCGAACAATTGCAGACCTGTCAGCCTCACCTGCATTTGCTGTAAGATTATGAAGAAGATAATAAAGCAACAATTACTGCAGTTCCTTGAACAAAACCATCTGCTTTCCGATTCCCAGCATGGATTCCTCAAAAGCAGATCCTATGTGACAAACCTGCTCTACTGTCTGGAACACTGGACTAGGGCTGCTGATAGAGGATATATGGTGCATGTCATTTATATGGACTTTAAAAAGGCCTTCTACACAAACTTATCCGTTCCGCTGGAGATTAGTTCGGTTGAAAAAGACCTGCGTATGTGTATTTGTAAAGTTTGCTTTTTTGGGGAGGATCAACTTCATTTGCCCTTTCTTCTCCAGCACACTTTTGAGAAGACGAGGTCGTAGTGCTGCTGTCCTGTCTTCACTCCATTTTCCTATCCGGAATGCTTTCAAGACCTTTTTCTCCTGTCTGCCTGAAGTCATTGGTTTAGTAGACCATGAAAAGAAGCAATATTTTCCGAGACACGGTCTCCAGGTCTGACTGCATTCGAGTCAGACAAGCCCTGAACAACCAGACACTATTAGCGGTCTCGATACTCTTTATTTTGCATTTCCGGGAAATTCTCTGTATGGGGCTAAGAACGATTTCCGGAATCCTCGCTTGGACGCACACTTCTGCTGTCAACTGACTGTACCAGTACTGGTTGTGAGTTCAGACTCCTGCTATGGCGTCTTTCCAACCCCCTCTCCATGACTTCCTGTCTTCGCATTCAAATGTGTCCTCTATGGAGCACTCGGAAAGGTTACGAGAACAAGAGGGCAGCGGTAGACTGGGTGATCTAATTATGTCGTCCTTTGGAATAAAAGAAGTCCCGTCGCCTTCAGCAAGAAAAGTATGTAAAATGGCATCTGCAACAGACCATTTTTTTTCGTGACATCGCTTGGTCGTCATGAGACGAAATAGAGTCTGCGCTTATCGGCAGTTTCGTCATCGTTGTCCTGCTATCACCGACATCCGCGACTGTACCTACTAAGTTACTATACGTGCTTGGAGATGCTCCCGATACGATATTTTCGAGCTTTTTGAGTCTTGCTCTTAGTTTTATGGAATCTAGCACTGACAACCTTCTGGTCATCAAGGTTCTGCTGCATGAGCATCCTTAGGTCAGTAAGGTCGTTTTCAAGTTGTCTTCCTCTGATTTAGATAAATGCGCACACAACACAAGACACATCTCCGTACCTCACACTTCTCGTGGTAATTGCGCTTTTGCAAATGTAACGCACTATAGGTTTGACGGGGTGCGTTGAACTAGTTGAGGTCACTTTTGGCGCGGATCCCGGATGGTTATTGTGTGATCATCTGCAAACGAAGGTGGCCAGTGTTCCTCCCCTTCCTATTACTGATACTGCTTCCCTCGTCCTCCCCGACCGTCCGTCACTTGTCTCGCCCATTGTCAACTCACTCCCCAACCCTTACCCGCAGTTGCCGACAGCACTGCAAGACCCGCTGGCTTCTAACTGATATGACGTGACCACCTCCCATCAGTACAGTATCTCCCTATTTTCGTGTATTCGTTATTTTGCGCTTTTTCTGCTCTGGTCATTTGTTATCGTGACATGGATTTCATAATTTAGGAACCTTTTTTCTTACTACATCCCTGTATGCCTGTCTGATGTGGTGTTTAACAAATCTGTACCCTGTTACATAACCGGGAAGCTACCCTTGGTGGTCATGTCGACCGTATGTGTGTGTGGATTCTGGTAGGCGTTATCTTTGCGCAATGACAAACGTCAACATCTAGGGAGTGCTCTGACAGACCCTGCGGTCGACAGTCATCGCACAAACTGGGACAATTGCCACGTCTTCCATTGTTTCGGCGGTCAGCATCCTGGCCATTCGTTGTAAGGGCCAGGGGATGTGGAGTGGAGCGCCAATGTGCGGGCTCGACCATGCCATCCACTTGCGACCTTCCTCATCTCCTGTATTCTTGGCTCTGTTTTGACACCAGGCTCAGGCGAGGGAAGAGGAGAGAGTGTGATTGATGCGGCGCAAGTCTGCCGGCATACTTGAAGACTGGCAACGGTTCCGAGAAATTTTATACAGGTTGATCGCAAACCACTGTCCGCTTTCAGGAAAGAGGTTAACTAACAGACCTCGATGGCTTACGCAATCCTTGAAGAATGAGGCGAATAGAAAGCCAAGGCTGTGGAAAAAATCGCTTTTCGACAGGAGCCCAACATTTGTAGGTGCATACAAATCTCAAAGAAATCGAGTCAAGCGCCATACCGTTAGAACTAGAAGAGAATTCGAACGGCCGCTCTCAAGCCGTCCAGGTCAGTGGCCAGCAGGCTGCCGAGGTTGCCGCTAGGAGTCGTGTGTTCCAAGGCTCTGTTCTTGGCCCTACACTGTTCCTCGTATACGTCAACGCCTGCGCAAACGAACTGGATTGCGATGTCGCAATGTTTGTCGATGACATATAGATCTGTAGTACCATACGAAGCGAAGTTGACGAGGCGCGATAACAGACAAATCTAGACCGCCTCGAGCAATGACCAAACGACTGGCTTCTACCGTTCAACGTAAACAAGTGTACTTTCCTACGCGTCGGCAGAACCAGTTCCCTTAACCGCATGGTCTACCGTATGACTGGCAAACACTGAAAGAAGTCGACGCCCGGAAGGACTTGAGTGATTGGATCACAGCCTCGCTCAAGCCTTGGCTACACTGCTCAAAGGTTGCCAAGTCGACGATGTCCATTCTATACCTCGTCAAAGGGGCGTTCTCCTCCTTTGATGAAGACTGCTTCGCCAAGGTCTTTCAAACTTTTATGCGACCGCATCTGCAGTTTGCTATCCAGGCATGGAGACTCTGGACAGCCAAAGACCTCAATATACTCAAGAAAGTTTAACGGCGAGCAATGAATCTTGTATCTGGGCAGTGGTCACTACCCTACGAAGCACGATTAGCTAATCTTAACCTCTTTCCTTTGAGTTACAGACAACTACGTGGGGACCTGATACAAGCTTTCGGCATCGTGCGCAATCAGGGCTGCTGCCTCGCATCAGGAGACTTCTTCGAGTTGGCGACTATGAGTAACCTGAGAGGCCATCCACACAAACTGCGTGTGACTGGTGCCCGGCTAGACACACGAAAGTTCTTCTTCTCCAACAGAGTGGTTGCAGCTTGGAATGCTTTGCCTGATTATGTTATGTCGGGATTCGTAGATACTTTTAAACGGAGGCTAAATCAACATTGGAGCGCGAACCACAATAACGCCGGTCTACCGTCACCTTGACAATTCTACTACCAACATTTAAGTAACATATTTTACGTAATTTATTAATTTTCGGCAATTCGCACATCGCTGCTCGAACTCACCACGATGTCTGTAGACTAAAAAATTTACATCTTTTCCCGTTTCTTAAGTGTGCTTCAACTGTCCGCTGTATATAATAATTTTGATAATTTTTATTTAATGCCAGTTCACAGGCAATGCCAAGGGAAGAGTTAAACACAAATCCGACAAGCAGTGGAAAAAACTCCTGAGGTAGAGGGATAAAATATAGTTGATGGCGGTTTTTATGGTTTGGCGGGTTCAGGAGAAAAAAACTGGTGGCAAGTTAATGTGCCTCTAAATTCTCGTAACGCATGGCATTCTGTGTTCATCTGTACACTTTTTGCTATGCCCCTCGCATTTTTTTCATGTTACTTCGTTTCCATTTTCTCTATATACTTCCTCTGCACGTAACCAATAGGGATTTCAAAGGTACACACCTACTTTCCCTGAACTATACTGATACTAATACTTAGGATAGCTTACTAGTGCTTGTCTTATTCGGCGTGTGTTGCACTCCATGCTTTCGGCCGCAACGTCTTAGTTTGGATGTACATAGACATCTCATGACCTCTCAGGAAGGTCACGAACTTCATACTCTAACCCTTGTAGGGCACAAAACGTTTATACCGCATTCTCGAAAGCTTTAATGCGTTAAAAAACAAACTGTGTGCTTGGTCGAACAGATGGCTTTTGAAGTTTAACGTGTCCAAATGCGTGGTTTTGCACCTGAACACCGGCCGCAATGCCTCTCCCAAACACCAGTACTATATTGACGGGACGAGGTTAGAAACTATGGAAAGACACAGAGATCTGGGTGTATGGACGACCACAAATCTATCGCCATCAGAACACTGCAGAAAGATGGTCCAGAAGGCAACTAGTACTCTACACTGGATCAGACGTGCATTTAAAATATTTCCTCCCGAACTCTTCGAAAGACTCTTTGGTGTCTTTGTTAGACCTCATCTAGAGTATGGATTGCCAGCAGCCTCACCATGGATGAGGAAGGATATCAACTTACTCGAACAGGTGCAACGCAGAGCGACAAAGATGGTCGACGGTCTAAAGCATTTGTCTTATCAGGAGAGGCTAAATTTGCTTGGCCTATTCCCTCTCTCTTATAGACAAATAAACTGCAGTCTACTCTGGACGTTCCGGATTGTTCGCGGCCAGGGTTGCTCATTAAGGGCAGAGGACTTCTTTGAGTTCGCCCGTACAAACCAACTACGCGGCCATGCATTCAAAGTCGGGAATGAGCGAACACGTTTAGACCGACGAAAATTTTCTTTCAGCCAGCGGGTTGTCAGGCCGTGGAACTCGCTTCCAAGCGAGATGGTGACGGCTGACACAGTTTGTGTGTTTAAAAGAAAACTTGCTCGTCTAGTTTTCGACAGAAATCGGCTTGTACAGCATGACTATGCACAGCCAGTTTTGTAAAATCTGTCATTTACAATCTTCCGCACTAATTTACAGTGACCCCATGCACTACCTTATGATTACGATTGAACTGTGACCCAATCACATTTTAAATGCCTGCAATTTTATTTTATTTTTGAGTATGAATCTGCGAAAGCACTGTACATAAATAGGGTCATCAAGGGCTCTGCCTGTAACTCTTCAATATACATACACACATATACATATACAAAAGTATGGTCAATATTCAAAATAATATATAAATTGCATCAATAATAGTGAAAATCCGATTCCCAGGTGGCATATCAAAAGAAGAGTGGGCGTTCACCGGGAGGGGTTTATTTGAGATCCGACGTTTCGGGTAGTTTACTCGTCTACCCATCTTCAGGGACTGGGAGGTCCTGTGCACAGCACTCCTTATTATGGCGCCCTTTGTCCAATGCGTGATCCGCCAATGCCGCCTGTGTGGCTGCATCCAACCCGCATGTCACCGTGACCTGAATCGCCCCCGTCGGCCGCGGTGATGAATGACGGCCCCGATTGTCCCGCGCCGTGACTGTTCCCTGCTAAGTAGGTTCGTAAAGTCAGATAAGGGGGAGGCAAATTGATGTGGCGGTTGACAGAGCGGTCGGTGGACATCCAGGCTTCTTGCACTTGCCTTGCTGTGTGATCGCTGCCCCGGCCCACAATCTCAACGGCGTCAAAGTTGAAGATGTGTCCCATTTGCGCGGCATGGGCTGCTACCTCCGACTTTGGGTCCAACCTTCGCACGGCCAACTTATGCTCGTGCATTCGCGTTTGCAGTCGTCGGCCGGTTTCCCCAACGCAGTTGCAACTTCCGCAGCTGCATTGAAGTAGGTAGACAACGGCCGACCTCTCCTGCTTAGGGATCGTATCTTTCGGCCGCATCACTTGCCGGCGGATTGTTGAGTCAGGCCTGTGGGCAACACCTATTCCGAGTGGCGCGAGTGATCGAGCCACGACTTCGGAGACCCCTTTAATGTACGGAATGCTCCGCCATGAGTTTGGCTGACTACGCTCCTCGTTCCGTTTCTTTGGCTGCCTCCGGCTTCGTTCAATGAATGCTCGCGGATAGCCATTGGCTCTGAAAAGTTCTCGGAGGAGCTTTATCTCATTCAGTTTGGCGGCTGGCGTGCTGCAATGAGTTTCCACCCGTCGGTACAGCGTGCGGACACAGCTTCGTTTGTGTTGTGGCGGGTGGTTGTTGTTTTAGTTGAGAATTTGCAGCGTGTTCGTCGGTTTTCTGTAGACCGACGTCGCTAGTTCGTCATTTGGTTGGGGGCAGACGAGAACATCCAAGAATGGAAGTTTGTCCTCGACTTCCTCTTCCATCGTGAACTGTAGATCGGGCATGATTGAGTTCAGTACTTCCGCATAGTAGTTGATTTTATCCTGGTCTATGATCACGAAGGTGTCATCAACGTAGCGTGCCCAGAACTTGAGTTTGTACTCCTCGAATAGTCGTCTCTCGAGTTTTTGTAGAACCGTCTCGGCAATGAGTCCGGAGATTGGTGAACCCATTGGAGTGCCCTTGATCTGCACGTATGTGGTCCCTTCGAAGGTAAAGAATGTTTTGAGGCAATGCCCCATGAGTTCTATGAGATCTTGAGCTGTGGGCTGGCCATCGTCTCCGTCTTAACTCTGACGTAGCAGGTCACTGAGCGTTTCGACGGCAAGGGCCTGTGGTATGGACGTGAAGAGTGAGATGACGTCAAAAGACACCATCCTTTCATTCGGTTCGATCGTGACTGTCCTTATTTTGTCAAGGAATTGTCCTGCTGAGTGCACCGTTGTTTGTGAGCCTGCAGTTAGGAATCTTCGCTTCTGAAATAGCCAGCTTGTATATGTATGTATGTATGTATGTATGTATGTATGTATGTATGTATGTATGTATGTATATTGAAGGGTTACAGGCAGAGCCCTTGATGACCCTATTTATGTACAGTGCTTTCGCAGATTCATACTCAAAAATAAAATAAAATTGCAGGCATTTAAAATG
>CACRXP010000030.1:106270-123036 GCA_902702965.1 Spirometra erinaceieuropaei | reverse complement strand
ACGGCTACAGGCACTGTAGTTAGGCATGGAGGGTACGTGTAGGAAGTACAGAGTCATACCTTCCAGTCTTCCGTCCGCGCCTTCCTTGGTTGGCTTCTCAAATCATCCATGGTTGGCTCTCCACAATCGTCAGCTCCCTCTATGACGGGCCAGTAACGGCTACCAGCACTACAGCTAGGCATGGAGAGTAAGTGGACGAAGTACACAGTCATACCTTCCAGTCTTCTGTCCGCGCCTTCATTGGTTGGCTTCCCCAATCGTCCATGGTTGGCTCTCCACAATCCACAACTCCTTCTATGACCGGCCAGTAACGGCCACAGGCACTGTAGTTAGGCATGGAGGGTACGTGTAGGAAGTACAGAGTCATATCTTCCAGTCTTCCGTCCGCGCCTTCCTTGGTTGGCTTCTCAAATCGTCCATGGTTGGCTTTGCACAATCGACAGCTCCTTCTATGACCGGCCAGTAACGGCTACAGGCACTGTAGGTAGGCATGGAGGGTACGTGTAGGAAGTTCAGAGTCATGCCTTCCAGTCTTCCGTCCGCGCCTTCCTTGGTTGGCTTCCCCAATCGTCCATGGTTGGCTCTCCACAACCGACAGCTGCCTCTATGTCCGGCCAGTAACGGCTACCGGCACTACAGCTAGGCATGGACAGTAAGTGGACGAAGTACACAGTCATACCTTCCAGTCTTCCCTCCGTGCCTTTCTTGGTTGGCTTTCCCAATCGTCCATGGTTGGCCTTCCTCAATCGCCATGCCGCTCTTTAACCGGCCGGTAATAGCAACATTCCCTGTCCGTAGGCTAGGAGTGCAAATGTAGGAAGTTACGATACTTACCTTCACGTCTTTCGTCGGCGCCTTTCCTTCGCTATCTTGCCCCATCACCGTTCGGTTGGGTCTTCTCGCTCACCACCTCTACCATCGTCAGCAGGTATTAATCACAATGTCTGCCGCTAGGCATAGAGAGCAAATGCAGTACGTTCATCTGCTTACCTTCACGATATCCGTCTGCGAATTCGTCGGATGGTTGGGGGATATGTAGAAGTTGACAACCGCTGTACTGTAAACTTCCACAGTTCTACATCTAGATCCTCACCGACTGCTGGTGGACGTAGGTGCCGTCCTCAGCGGGTTATACCGACCGCCGCGGATGAAATACAAGCTCTCCTTCAGTCAGCAGGCGTCGTTCAATATCTGCAGCGGTCGACGTTGCTGGTCACCACCGTAGCATGTCGCTGTCAGCGTACTGTGCAGATGCAACTGTTGCCGCACATACCGACGGTTATGCATTCCATTGTGGACACTGCAGGCGGAGGCGATGCATGTTGACGCAGTCATTGTTCTTTGGCAGCAAGCTCAGTCTACAACCACTGCTACGTATATGTTACAAGTTCGTCGACAGTGTGCGCGGCAAGCGCTGTGCAGCAAGTGTACGTGTCAGTACAAATACTGCCTTGGAATGGAAGTGGAGATAGACGAGACGCTCAGCAGTCAACTCAAGTACAACGGGGAACGACCGCGGTGCCAGTTGTGGGTCGTCGGTGTGTACGATACTCGCAGCGAAAAGCCCTATTTGAGTCGATTAAAAACCTCAGCTGGGAGGTTCTAAGACCCCTCATAACAAAGTGAGTGGCTGCCGGTAGTATTATCGTAACCGATGAGCTTAAGGGTTACACCCACATACCATCGGAAGGTTATACATAATACACTGTCAACCACAGTAGGACTGTCGAGAATCCCACAATGGGTCTGCATACGAACGTCACAGCGGCTTACTGCAGAAGATTAAAGAGGAACCTGTACGAGTCTGGCCTTGTCTGCGGCACAACAGTGTTGGGTCCACCGAGATGAGGTTCAGTACCGTCTCTACTTCGACCTCAGCGGCTACAATATGGCAGTCTCCTGGTAACCTTTCTTACGGCATTGGGTAGAGGCGTATCCAATTGAATGCGGTCGTTACCTGCGGCCACATGGACTGTAGGTAGCAAGGAGACTACATGGAGGAGGTAGGGAGACTTACGTTCACAACTTCCTTCTGCGCCTTCGTTGGTTAGATTACCTATTTGGCGGTGGTTGCCTTTCCTTAATCGCCAGCATATAACGGCCACATTCACTGTAGTTAGCCATGTAGAGTTAATGGACGAAGCCCATAGACTAACCTTCACGTCTTCCGTAGGCCAGCTTATCAAATCGCCGTTTGTTGGCTTTCCTCACTCGCCAGCACTTCCACCACCATCCAATAACCGGCCAAATTCACCGTATGCAGGCATTAGGACTTAATGGAGGAGTTACGGAGACTTACCTTAACGTCTGCCGTCTGCGGTTCCGTTGGTTAGCTTATCTAATCGTCGTTGGTTGGTTCTCCTTCATCACCAGCTCTCCCATCGCCATCCGTTAAACGGCCACATTCACCGTATGCAAGCATTGTGACTTAATGGAGGAAGTACGGCGACTTACCTTCATGTCTTCCGTCAGTGGCTTCGTTGATTAGCTTACCCAATCGCCGTTCGCAGGCTCTTCTCACTCGCCCGCTTTCCCATCGTCAGTAGGTAACCGCTGCATTCATTGTAAGTAGGCTTGGAGAGTAAATGGAGGAAGTACAGAGACTTGCCTTCACGTCTTCCCTATCCGCCTCGGTTGGTTAGCTTACCCAGTCACCGTTCGTTGGCTCTCTTCTATTGGATACGCTGCTGCCCAATGTCGTAGGAAAGTCTCCCAGGAGGCTGCCATGTTGTCAGTCCTTAGGTCGAACCATAAGCGGTACTGAACCTCATCTAGGTGGGCCCACACTGCTCTGCCACAGACAGGTCCAGACTCCTGCAGCTTCCTCTTTAACCTGCTCCAGTAGGCTTCAATGGCGTTCGTATGCCATCCTGTTGTGGGATTCACGAAGCCTCTACGGTGGTTGACCGTGTAGTGCGTATAACCTTCCGACGGCAGGCGGGTGTAACCCTTCCACTCATCCGTTACGATAACACTACCAGCAGCCACCCACTTCCTTATGACGGGCCTTAGGGCCTCCCAACTGCGGTTGTTAATCTGCTCAAACAGGGCTTTCCGTCTGCGTGTATCGTACATACCTACGACCCACAACTGCCGCCGCGGCCGTCCTCTGTTATACTTGCGGCGACTTATGAGCGTCTCGTCTATCTGTACTTCCACGCCTGGTCCCCCAATTTGGGTTACGGCGGATAGAAGTGCGTGTGAGCAGGCCCCCCGGCAAATGCTGTACCATTCCATGGCCGTATTTCTACTGACACCTACACTTGCCGCACACCGCTTGGCACGCACACCTTCGACAAACTTGTAGCATATACGCATCAGTGTCTGCAGGCTGAGCTTACTACCAACAAACATTGACCCCGTCCGCAGGCACCTCTTGCGTCTGCAGTGTCCACAACGGAATGCATAACCGTCCGTATGCTGCCGCAATACTTGCATCTGCACAGTGCGCCGACATCGGCAGGCTAGGGTCGTGGCCAGCAACCTCCACCGCTGCAGGTACTGAACGACACCTGCTGACTGAAGGACAGCTTGTATTTCGTCCTCGGCCGTCGGTGTAATCAGCTGAGGACCGCGCCTACGTCCGCCTGCATTCGGTGACGACCTAGGTATAAAACAGTAGGAGTTTACGATACTGCTGATGTCCACTTACACATACCTCCTACCCATCTTTTTTCCCTTATGTGTGCCTACACATATCACAGTACGCCGAGGAATGAGGTTGCGTTGCATTACCGGTTGCTTATAGATATTAGACTACCATGCGGTCCGCGCTAACAACTCGCACATACCGAAACTGTCTCTGCATTTTTCTCATACAACTTAAACCTACCCGGCAGTATGCTATGTGGTTAAATTTAACCATAAAGGGGTTACGTAGTTCTACAAACTGCTCCCACCACGGATACTTATAAATCTCATAAAACATCGAACATACACACAGCGGCCGCCACCTTCGGGAGTTCACTAGCTTGTTGCAGGCTGCTGCGGTGGCGTTGGAGTACGTCCAGGTATCCTAACCATCTTTCGCGTTATGCGTATTAAACGGTGCATGGGGTGGGGATCATCGATATACCAAATAGGGAGGGGGTTATTAAGGGTCCGGGAAGTGACGCAATTGTCATAAGCATGTCATACAAATACTCTTACCCAACCGCAGTACACCGCAGACGGCCCGCGTCCCCTTTACACATCGTATGCATCGTGCCTATCTAACGCACACCACTTTCAAGTGCGGCGCCAATGATCCCATTGGTTAGCCGCTTGGCGGTTCAGGTTTACTCGCCCCGGCGGCCAATCACATCACGTCCCCGGCCAGCCCTCCTTCGATTGGTCATTGCCTACGGTTTTCTCTATTTGCGCGCCATCCTCCTCCTATTTTTGACTTCATTAAAACAAATATTTATTTTTCTTCGATTTTCAACATTTTTCGGCTTCTATCTGCCAATTTAGTGTCCTTTGCCGTTTGCCCCGCCCGTTCTTCCCCTCAAAACCGCCATCCCGTTGTACCCGACCCACCTAGAGAGGGTTTCTCACTGTGGCTGCCTGTTGGGCTTCTGCCTCTCGATCGTTGAGGAACAGGAGGGCTTTCGTCGGTAGTCCACCTTGTCGAGGATGACGGTTGACCGGCCTTTGTCAGCAGGCAGAATAACTATTTCGGTGTCCGCTTTCAGCTCCCTTAGGGCCTTTTGTTCATCTCTTATCAGGGAATGGGTTTTCCGGTGGACATGAGAAGTGAAGAGACTTGATGTCGAAGGAGGCCTTTTACCTCGTCTGTGGCGCCGGTTTGACGAAGCGCTGATTCGAAAGAAGCAATGAAGGTGACCGGGTCGACGTCAGTTGTGTTAAAACCAGATCCATGTTGTAGAAATTTTGTTTGGACCACAGTAAGTTGTTTTGACGAGAGGTTATGTACTATCGTTTGTTCGGTTTCCTGCTCTTGTGCGGTCTGCAGTGTCATGAACTTTATCGATAAATCCGCATCTCTGTTAGCAAGTTTCTTTCGTCCCCAAATGGGCCACGTTGTAGATGCTCTGGACAGATGCAGAGCCACAACTGACTCAAGTAGGCGTTATTAGAACGTCCGCCATAACAAATGCCAACATTTAGGTGTGCGGTGGCAGGCCTGGGTGCCGCCAGAAGTCGTGCATACTTGGACCACTTCCGCACCCACTCCCCCTGGGCAATTTTTGTGTGAATCACGGGGTGTAGAGTGAAGCGCTAAGGCGCGGGTTCGACCGCGTTGTTCACTTGCGCTCTCCCCTGCCTCCGATCTTCTTCATTCTGTCGTGACACCCGACTGAAGTTGGGGAGGAGGGAGTGCGGTGGATGCAGCGCAAATCTACTATCAACATAAACTGATTCACGCGTAAGCCACCGTGCCTCTCCCACCCTACCATGGGACACACACTGGGCATCGTCGATAACGACGTTTAAACTGACTGGTGATGAAGGATGTGGTGCATCTCGAAACTGCAGGCTCGTAGGGGTACCTATATCAGAATTGAATTTGTCCTTTGGTTAGAGGTCTGAAAGCTCCGTTTGGTCAAAATTGGATGTAGGGGCGTCTATGTCCGTTCGAGATGTCGCACCAACAACGACGCTACCGCAGGCTATTGAAAATCATCACTGAACTGCGAAATGCGACCTCGTACGTAGCGCCTGGAAGGTCGGATGAAAACCTATGTCTGGGTCGAGCCTGCCAGTCGACGACCAACTTTCCAGCATCAGTCTGTCCATTTTATCAGTGGCTGGGTCGATCACCCCCGCTTTCTCGACGGTGAAACTGTAGTTCTGCTGTAGTGTTTGGCCATAGACCAGCGACAGCTTATCCTTGCGGTTTACCGCAGGCTGTCGCTTTTGCAATCTTGTGCCAAGACGTTTGCCTGTCTCACCAAAGTACTTTGCATCACAATCTTGCCATGGTATGCTGTAGACGACCGCTGACTGTTCTGTCACCGGCAGAGGATCTTTGATCTTCATAATCTGCAGTGAGATAGTTAAGGCTGGTCTATGGGCCACACAAGCCTCAAAAGATTTCGGGATTCTTGAAGTCGCCTCTGAAAAGGTCTTCACGTTGGGGATCGAGATCTAGAACTTTGGCTCGCTCGACCGTCCGGAATCGGGCTTCCCGAGACACTTGCGTATTAACAACTTCGAATAGGGCATGCAAGTACCACATCTTCTTCCTGCCATGGTCGTCGCTATAGTGTGCTTAGACGTGTGGGAAAGGATCCTGACACAAGTGCGTTTGTGACCACTGGAGTGAATGCTTCTGAAGTGGAGGATACGCCTAATGTTAGTCGTCTTACGGTAGACCGTAGTCCTTATAGTCCCCTTTGCCAGTTTACGACTCGTACGCTTAGGAAGGTACTTGATTGTTGGCGTCTTTTTCCATAGTGAACTGCACTTCAGGAAAGATCGAATTCAACAGTGCCTGAAAGCATGCTCATCGCTCCTTTTTATTATGTTGACTGTATCGACAACATTTCTGACTCGGAAGTTCGGGGGTACGAGCTGAATATCAGCAACTTGAGCCTCTGCGAAACCGCTTCCGCAAGTAGTTCAGACAGAGGTGAACCCAATGGTAGCGGGCGCTCACCGATCGTCCTTAAGGAACACACTCGTTCTGTTGTGAATTACTGGTGTTCCGAACTTCGGGGTTGCGTATGACTGGCTGATGACGGCTAATGAGCCAGAAATGACCATTCCAGTCTCCCTTGCCTTTGTCCGTAATAACTGAGGAGAACCCATCGGCGTTCTCCTTCTTCTGCCAGTACATTTGGCCATTGAACGTAAAGAAAGTTTTTGGACGCAATTTTTTGACGTCGGTGATATGCGTTTGCTTGAGTTTTAAATCGATCACATCGTATACTTCTCGGAGAAGGCTGTTAACAGGGTCGATGGCCAGGCCGATTGGGATAGAAGTGGACAATGAGACCACAACAAAGGACGCCATCATCTCGTCTGCCTTCACTCTATGGTGTCGAATGCGAGTCAAAACGCTTTAGCTGACTTCACTGTCCAATCTAAATCCTTGATGAGGAAACAAATTCGCTCGTACAACCACTCTGACAGCCCAAATGTTTGGGTGCCACGTTAAGTGACGATGGGTCGGGGGAGAGCTCCTGGCTTGAGTACCCTGGTCAGGCCGTAGGAGCATGTCATCTCTATGTTAGTGGATTTCGCGGACAGTGCCTATATTCTTGTGAGGCTCCCCGCTTTTTTAACTGCCCTACCATTTTCTTTATGTCGTTTACAAGCTCTCTTAACTCACCGACAGCCGAAACCGCATAAGATGTCCTGTCCATCGATAGGTTCCTCTGTCAAGTGCACAATTCGGTCTTATGTATGACGACTGTCGAGCGTCTCTTGTCAGCGAGCAGGCTATTTAACGTACGTGCGTCCGGCACAGTTATAATACGAGGCAGGCGGCAAGGTTAAACAAATCAAGGTCAGCAGCAAACGCCAGCGAACGACTCCGAGGACATAGCCGAGATAGATTCTGAAACGTCAGTACAAACACAACTTGGTCCATAAGATCGCTTTCTTCCCTTCATCTTCCTCGGGGAATGATAAACACAATAATGTGGCTAAATCCAGAATAATCATGCACACATATACGTAAATTATAAAGCGGTATCCCCTCACGTTTTCCACATCTACGGTAGTCAAAATAACAGTTTTGACTTTTTCAGCTTGATTACTTTGCGCATCAAACTTAAGGTTAGCCTGAATGTTTCTTATATGCTTTTCTCATCTTTCAAAGCGTTGTGAATCATCCCACATGTGAGTAACTTTTTTCGTATTTTAGTATGCGTAATTATTCCCCGTAATCCTTTTCTGCCCCAGTCATGGGTGTTGTATCAGTTGTCAACGGCCTAGCTCTACAGGTACGTAATTAGGTTCATGTTTCAATGTTACTATCAACATTTAAGTAACATACGTTTATTTACTTTATTAATTTTGGACCACGTTGCACACCGCTGCACGCATTCAATACGGTGCTTTCAAACTAAAGAAAAACTTTCGCTTCTTTTCCTGTTTCTTAGGTGTGCTTAAACTGTCTGCTGAGTTTAATCAACAATCCGAGGTCATATGCCTCTAAATGCTGTTAACGCATGCATTCTGTGTTCATCTGTACAGTTTTTGTCCTTCACCTTGTATCTCTTTCATGTTACTTCCTTTCCCTTTTCTCTTTCTACTTCCTCCTCATGTAACCATAGGGGTTTCAGAGGCACATACCTTCTTTTCCTGAAATACACTGATACTGACACATTATGCCCCTCCTCCACCTACATGTTCACGTATTTCTGCTAATTTTTCAGGTGCTTTGCATACATTTTGCACGAATGGGAAATCTGCTTGAACAGATCTTGCTACTTCGGAGTCTACTGGCCGGAAAGTTATCTCGTAGGCTCAAAGTTCTGTTTATCGACATGAATAGGGTGCTCAAGGGCGAAAGCCTCATTCCCTTAATAAACTGACTTAAACTGACTTACTGTCATCTATGCCATCACTGCAGCTTCCTGGAACCGAGTAAGATCGCGAACTCAAGTCATGCTTTTGTGACTCTGGAAAATAAATGTGAAATATCATAGTAATCAAAAGAGTTGAATACAAATTCCTCCATATAGGGCACTGTTAAATTTTAAGACCAATACAAGGAAACACAACGCAACCGGAATTTTAATGCGTTGTAATAAGACCAGATTGTATGAAAATGCGCGAGTTGTCTCGCGAAGAGCGTTTGCTTAACGCTCGGAAAAAGGTATTACCTTTTTGTCCCTAAAATTACGTTTATCAGCTCGAGAAATTTAGAAACTCTCAGGGTCGGCTCCAGAATGCTTCTGCGGGGGCGCAATCTGATCTAGTCGCAATTGAAGGCCAAAATGTAATTTAAAGCCAGCTCGTTTGCTTTAGAACTCGCTTTGCCTTAAGTGGGTTTGTTTCTGTTTTAAATACTTTCATCAAGGTCTCTCTAAAGGTCCGCTGCTATTGAGATTAATTAGTGATTTGCCTGTTTTTATTTAATGCTCTGTTAACTGTTCTCAATTGTTCTTTCAGACGCCAGATGCACTATCCACTGTGAATGCGTACGTCCCACTTTTCCCTCAAAAGCCTTTTTGCATGTATCTGTCTCCCTGCTTCTCTATTTGACCCATCTAAAAAGGCCCGTATGGTTCCGTCATATTTGAAGTAACTGCTGCGTTTCCGCCTTGCACAATATTTTTGCTTGTAAAATCGATATTTCAGCGTCTTTAACCTAAGTTAAATTAGCAGCAGTATAACCGACCGTTCTGTAATTTACGGAGGTCAGTCGCTCTTCTTGCTGTTTTATTGTGGATTTGCGTGCATATTCCTCTGGTTTTGTTGATTGTCTCCACTAAGTCACCCAAGCTGCTCTTACGGCAGGTTAGTTTTCTTGCTCAGGGTTACATTACTACTGAAGTCTACCGATCCCTTCATCATCTCCTTTTTTACATTAGGGCTAATGCTCTGCCTTCGGCGGTTATCAACCACTGCGTGACCGACGCACAGGATTCTGGCGCCCACTATCAGTTTACATCCACCACTCAATTCCCTCCAGATGCCCAGCAGCTTTCTTTCCCATCTCCATCTTGTGCATTTTCTTCTCCTCCCTTAACAACGGCAGCATCGGTAGAATATATGCCCAATGGCCCAGCTACCCGTCAAGAATGCGTAAATAATGGACTACATTCTGCGCCTTCGGGTGACTCTTATAGCCTCGGAGACAGGCAACTCGCTTCCTATGACGTTTATCCTAGTATAGACGCCACCAACAGTACACAGAACTGCCAAAGTGGAATGTGAGTGTCATCAATAGCGAGTCTTTTACATCTAATCGTATCAAATATTTTGGTGATGAGTCCATTCTCGGTGTATCGTAGTCTCGGACGCCTTGTACACAGTCGTTCCTGCCCAACATTTGAAAACTTCGTATGCAGTCCATCTGTTGTTGTTTGTTTCGTTAAACTTATTTATTAGGATTACAAAGATCTTGTTAACTGCCTATCCATGAAAATCCTATGCATTGTCGTTAAGAACGGTATAACTCGTTGGCTTCTTTGGTTGACTGAACGTTGCTCCCGTAGTTTTAATTTACAGCCGGCTTCCTTTCTCGTCACTTCATAATATTTGTCAATACGATATACTCCTTAAGCCAAAATACTTAAAAATCGATGACTGCCTATGATTGCTGTAGAGTCTTACTAAATATTCATTATACAGATGTGGACTTGCTCTGTTTGTCACTTTTCTGGAAGTGCTTTTAGAGTCCGCCGAGGCAGGGATGTGCTGTGTGGATGATAAACATATAATCGTCCGGAAAAATCAGTCACACGCGCTCCATACGAATTGGGTATGGCCTCGAAACGAAGGTAGTCCGCAAAATCCCTTATGACAATTGGGATGCAGTCTCTTGTACCCAAACTGGCAAATCTTCTTTCACCCCCTGTACATTAACATCCGTTAGAATTAGGGCGACAATACCATATATCTCAGGCGGCCATACACACGCTGGGTACACTTTCGCATGGGAGAGAGCCAACACTGTTGACGCCTGCCCAACAAAGAACAACATCGAATTCCTGGAAGCAGTGCATCCTGATGAGGCATATTAACTTGAACTCCACATGCATAATCCTCGATCGCAAACGGAGAGGTACGCAGTTAATTCCGACAGGGTGGCGGAATGCAATAGACACGTATTAGCGCAGACTTCGGTTAGCATACGATCCTTTGTTTGGCACAATTAGATAGTTAACTGCTTTTATACATCGTCCTTACGCCTAATGACGAACTGGGGATAAGTCTCGAAAGTTTTCATATTGGGCACTGTTTTGCTCGTAATGACTTTGTCTTATTAAACTTCTTTGATGCCCGTTTATACACAGTAGATGCGCTAACTCAAGAAATGTTAACCGAAATTCTGAAATACGTTTTCGATTTGAAAAGATTAGTAAAGTAGGGTTGTAATACTAATAACCGTATGGTATAATCCCATGATAATTCAATTACTTCAGGGTGTCAGCTTTCAAATAAACTCTTTTTGACCGCCTGCAAAAATTACACTCGGACAAAAATAACTTCCTAAATTGCATGACATTTTGTCATTGATGTTGGATGCCCTTATAAATTTGAATATATTTCGTGGAAAACATGCGTAGGAATATGCATTCTTTTATTTATTTGGTAGAAAATCATCATTAAATTGTGTATTTGAAAGAAGGGTATAATTCGGTTTTAAAAAAGTCCCTAATAATGCGATTTTTTAAGACCGTGAAGTGCCCGTACATAAAACACCGTGTCCCGGAGTTTTCTAATGTTTCTTGTACAGTTTAAAATATGCTCAAATCCGCAGATTAGTTTTATGAACCCCCATACGGCCTCCTCTTAATACCGTGGAGAAGTGTATGACTTCCCCTACACGGAAAATATAAAGCGTGTGGTTTGTAAACCCTGAATACAAGTGGAACTGCATGCCGGTTTCGAAATTATTCGGTGACGGATCACGAACAGACAACCACCTACCAGCCCGAAGTTGGCCAGGCTGTGGTAACAGAGCGGAGACGACAGAGTCTGGAGGGGAGGGGTAGATTGATGCAGAATTGTCTTGGACTGTTTGTCTTCATGCAGCCAATCATAACCCTGACCACCAGCTGGAACCGAAACACAAACATGCGCACACGCACATCTGGCGCAGCTGTTTCACCACTGGAGTCTATCTTGTGGGTCATAAGCAATTAGCCCAACCGAAATTCATCAGTGTCTCGACACCTACCATTCTCTGTTGTTAAAGATCGCGTATTTATTAACTCCGGAATGAGCGCACATCGATCCACACTCTGTCGTTTCCCCTCTGTTATTATAGCTTCGCCGACTTCGGACTGACAGGTGGTCGTCTGTTCGTGACCCCCTGTCACCCATACGAAGCTTGTTTGCTTCGGGAAAACAATGAATCGGCGTCCGCCCATTGCTGAGGGAATAAATACTCGATTTTCAGCGACAGAAGATGGCAGGTGGGAAAACCCTGATGAGCTTCGGTCCAATTTCAATACTCCATTGTTCGCATATTTATAAGTAGATAGCTTAACACTCAGTGACCAAAGAACTCGGGTTCGAATTTAACGTTTTCCAGACCTTGCGTTTGGGTAAAGCCAACTGCTGACAGCTAAAAGGCCAGAAATGGCCCACTTTTTGTCGATGTATGCTATATCGTTAGGTTAACCGTACTTGTTTTGCCGGTATGTTTGCTGCATCATGAGGCATCATAAGTCACCCAGCGTCCTGTCTGTTGGTTTCTGCTATCTAAACTCTAAATATGGACGTTAAGCTAACAATTCCACAAAGTACTAAAGGAAGAGCTCTGACTTAAGCGTTCGTAATATGAATTCCTGGAGTGAGCCGCGAAGTCATAACGAAAATTCAGACTAACTCAAATCGACCCAACTGAAAAACTCGGCGCCTCGGTGGGATTCGAACCCACGCAGTAAGGGGAAGGCTTTAGTACAGCCAACGATCTACGAGGTCCCGCCGGACGACGCGAGTTTAATCACATTTGGGTCAAGTTACCCGCCCAGCCTACTGCAACGTTTGGAATCCACCAAATCTGATGCAGTAAGTTGACTGCGAAGTCAGACCCAAGGTAATCGTCTTCTGAAAAATAGCCGTCTAGTCTTATTCTGTGATCTTGTAGTACTGCTAACAATACGATTTTATATGATGGTGGTTTCACCACACACATACACACACACACCCAACATAGGTACTAGCTAAAAAGCTGGACACGGGTGTTGCTCCACCGTCGCTTGCCACCGAGCATGATGGGCGCAGAACGGTGACTGCCGCACTCTCCTTCAGCGCCCAACTGGGCCCGATGGCAGGATGGTCGGGCCTACCGGAGGCGGGATTGGAAGCGGCGGTCTGCGCGTGCCACGCACACCCGCCTCGCGCACAGTGTGCCGGGTTTCCACAGAGGGCGGGTTGGATCTCACGTTCCTGAGAGTGCCTTGAAGGCCACCTTAAGAAGGAGCCACTGAGTATTTGCATTTTTCATAAAAAATACAAATTAATCCTGGACCACTGACATTAAATCCAGCCTCCTCCATATTTAGGTACCTCGCTGTTCACTGGGTGATTTCATCCATGCCGTTGTGTGCTACCCAGCTAAAGATGCCACTAGTCCAGTTGTTTCATAGACATACCGGGAATTTTCCTTTATCCTCGGCGACGCATGCCATATAAACCTGCTGTCCGTCTCTCGTCTTTTTGTTTGCGTTTGTCATGGAACCTGTCTGTTTCTTATTTCAGGCCGACTGGTGCAACGGAAGTTGCAGCTCAAATTTCCCAACAGATTAAGCATCTGGTCTCGCGTTCACCACCACTCGATTCAGATCTCTCTGGCGGCGGCGGCGGCGGCGGCGGTGGCGGTGGCGGTGGGATGAGTACTGATTCAGCGATCACATTAAACGCTTCTCAACCTGATCAAGCTCTGACCGGATATCGCGTACTGGCGAATGCCTCACCGAGTGCTCTTTCTCACCAATCGCTACCCGCGGTTCTGTCCACACCAACCGCGAACTCTGCGGCCAGCGCTGAGTATTACCGCCACAGAGTGCCGAGCTCTGTCTCCGCACTGAGTGCCGACCGTCCCGCCTTCTCTCCCTCTGTCACTCCTGTTGGTCAGTTTGCCTCGACCTCTGCCACGCCCATCCTCATCAGGGAGCTGCAGGTATGTCCGACTGTCATTTACCCTCCGCGGTCATATTCTTCTCAGCAACTGTGCACTGGTAGTGTTTTGCGGTGTACTTTTAAATGTCAAGTTATTGTGGGCAACATAATGTCCGCCTGTAGGTCATTGCCCTTCCCTTCCTCGGCTTCCAAATTCATCTTAGACCGCCGTTCGAGTCTTCCCACTTCCCGTCCAATGATCACAGACAACTTCTTATTTGAAAAGTCAAATTGGCAAACACGTGTTTTCGGTAATTAATCGTCATTTGGTAGACAATTACGTATTCAAATTTTATGCTTGAAGAAAGGGTATAATTCAATCTTAAAAAAATTTTCCAATTCCTGAAGAATTTTGAGACCGACCTGCCATTTCATTTGCATTCAGGGTTTCGAAACTACAAGCCATATATTTTTCGTGTACGGAGAATCATACATTTCTATACGATATAAAGGGGAGGTAATATGGGGTTCATGAAATTTAGCAATGGATTTGAATCATGTTATAGACTTTACAAGCAGCATTAGTAAATTTAGAGACGCGATGTTTTATGAACGGGTATTTCACGCTTTTAAACAATCTCACAATAAGAAACTTTTAAAACCGAGTTGCACCCTTTCTTCTGGTATAAAATTTAAAGAAGATGCAATCTTCCACCTAAAAAAGTAAAAGAATGAATATTTTTATGCATATTATAGGCAGTATGTTATTACCGACAAAGATAAGGGAGACCGGAATGGCCATTTGTGGCTGTGCGGCTGCTGGTTGGGCTCGAGAGAGAGAGAGCCCGTAAGGCACAACGGAACGAGTGGGTTCCGTAATAATAATAATCGGTGAGCGCCCCCTACCATTGTATATTCCCGATCGGAACCGACAGGGCAACGCGCTCGTGGCCCAGTGGTTAGAGGCGTGCACTTTTAACTAACAGGTCGCGGGATCGAGCCCCAGGTGTTCCACACTTGGGGGATGGGTATGACTGGCTGACGACGGCTAATAAGCCAGAAATGGCTATCGGTAATAACATTCTGCCTATATCATGCACCGTTGTGCGGCTGCCGGTTGGGCTCGAGCGAGAGTCCGTAAGGCACAACGAAACGAGTGAATTCCGTAAGAACGATCGATGAGCGCCCCCTACCATTTTTAAGCATGTTTTCCATGAAATACATTTTATAAGGGCACCGAGAATCAACGAGAAAATTCCATGCTACTTAGGTAGTAATCTTTTTACGGAGTGTAGGTTTCGCAACCGGCCGAAAAGAAGGTCGTTGAAAAGCTGGGATCCTGAAGTGACCGAAATATCTTGGGATTATGCTACATGATCACTAATATTACAACCCTACATAAGTAATTCTTCCTAGACGAAAACGTATTTCAACATCTCGGTTAACATTTCATAAGTTCACACACCCACTGTAAATCGATAAAGGCATCGAAACAAGTGGGAAAAATTCGTTCTAATTAAATATTCATTTTTTACCGAGTGTGGGTTTTACAGGCGGCCGGAAGGAAGCCCATCCAAAAGTTGGCAACCTCTGCTGTCCTACCATAACGAGACCATCGTCTCTGGAGGGCGTTTATCCGATAATCTCACAACTAAATCGCTCAAACGTGCCGGAATTTACGTTCTAAGAATGATACGAAACCGGGTCCATTTTAAGATTCGAGTGTCGTATTTCTTCCTGCTTAATGTCCGTCAAGGTTACCCAAAGGTTGTTTGAGGGGAACGGCAGGATTTCCTTGATTGCTACTGTAAATGGTCAACATTTTAGCACTGTAAGGCAGTGACTGTCTCGGCAAATGCCATTAAGAAGCGCCCCAGTCCTCATCAGCTTTCAGGGGCATAACACTTCAGCAGATGAGTCTCAAGACTTGTTACTTGCCCTGACCTGCTCTACACAAACCATAACACGTTGCTGGTCCGCATTGCTGACTTTTGGTCTCACTTACCCAACCCATGGAATCAGCTCTCAGATAAACGCATCGATTGAAAATAGTCGCTGACTATGCAGACCTAGCGATTTCCCGAGTGTGACCGCCACAAAACGAGAATTGGGTGACTGAACCCGCAGGTGAGAACTGGGTGCTCATTGAGGTCGCCATCGAGGAGTGAGGAACCGCGTGCGGCGAACAGGCGGTGCGCTGGTCGGAGGTATGTTGCGTCTGGAGTGATGCGTGTACTCAGATCGCCACAATAATCACAGTCCAGTCACGCTTTAAGGGAGAAGAGTAGCGTATTCTGTACACAGAAGCCTGATGACTGTCAGAGGTTTCGGGGGACGAGCGAAAACTGGAGGTATTTGACCACCACTGCTTGAGGACCATCCCGCGAGTGAAGTTCACCGACTTCGTCTCAAATGAGACAGTCTGCGCTCGCTGCGACAACATCGCAAGGATAACTCAGGCCATCCAAGAAGAACGACTGAGGTGGTTCTGGCATGTTCTTCATCGTCCACCTCAAGAGCTCAGTGTTACTGCCCTCGATCCGGCACCGTTGCCCCATTGGAGGCGTCGAAGAGGGGGTCAGTTCGAAACCTGGTTCGACAAAATTCGTCAAGACATGGAGGCAGTTTTTGGATCTTCGGTATTCGGTCTACGTCGTTGGCGAAGGGAATGGGTTGAGTTGTCCAGATCTGCTGCCGTGGATCGTCAGGCGTGGAGAGGTACAGTTCGTGACATCATCGAGGCCGGCTAGATCAGGCATGATCGCATGGCTGTCAGAGCCCCCGATGCGGGGCCGGCCGTAGGCTCACACACGTCTGAGCGCTAGGGTGACGTTGGCGTGAGTAGACAAACGCCACGTTAGAGTCAGCCAGTGTCAACCTGGTCAGATGATTGGGTTTGTGGGCACCTGTGATCGGCTATCTTCGAGGCTGAATGTGTTATGATCTGGCGCTCGGCAGCCCTGATCACATGATTTCTAACGCGGCGTGGGTGTCAGAAGCAGAAGGCTTAATCTCGTTTGAGGCGCTACAGCTATGATTGCATTCAGGTCCACCTGTCGAGATAAATATTCTCT
>CACRXP010000030.1:88997-105942 GCA_902702965.1 Spirometra erinaceieuropaei | reverse complement strand
CCACCCTGCTCGAACAGCGTAATGAGACGCACGATCGCGCTGTGGCCCAGGTTGCTGCCCTGAGGGAACAGCTACAACGTGAACGTCTCTCCGCCGACGAGAAACGCGCCAGCTTGGAGACCGCGACACAACGGGAGCTCGCCAAGGCACGAGATCAGGTGAGCTGTCGCTCCGTCTTTACAACCGTCTCTACTTCGGCCAATTTTTTGCGAAATCTTGGTACTTCTTCCTCGGCATGGCGGTCAGAATTTTTACGAACTCAAACGGCTTCATGCATGTGTCTGGTTAAATCCTTCCACCAAGAGTTCATTCGGCGATATTCCGCCACTTCGTATGCCATCGTTGGACATCATGTAATGCATGATCGAGGGGTCTTGCCAGGTCCTAGTGAACGACTGGCCACCTCGACATCGTTTTTTGCTGGCTTGATGTGGTTGAGGTAGCTGCGATTATCGTTGGTTAGTCCCTGCTCTTCCATCACTCTCGAAGTGACATGTGTTCCACCGATTTTATGTGGCTCGGCTATTCAACTGTCATGGATCCCCAGTGGGTTTTTCGCATGTACCGTCGGATCACAGTCTTTGTTCTCCTGCCCTCATCACGAGTCTCATCCCTGTTGAGTCTAGGCCTCCACGAGCAGGATGTCTTATACGCAAAGTCTGCTTCCCATACTTGGAGACCATGATGTCTACTGCTAGTGCATAACTGTCAGACATTTATATTCCCTGACCGACCTGCAATACTGCCCTGTCTGACAAATGGAGGACTTTTTGGCCGCCTAACCTTGGACATTGGTCAGCAGGACATTACCATGGAGATCAGTAGTGACTTGCATACATCAAGGGCGTTTGAGAAGCGTCCGAGCGCATTGCTGCGGAGCTAGGTTTTGGAATTGCACACCGCCCCAAATCCACCGTGCGCAATAGGTCATGGAAATCAAAGACCGTTTAAAGCCCGAAGAGCATTCTGGAGTAGTGTATCGCATTCCGTGTCAAGACTGTCCTTGTAACTACACAGGACAGACTGGGTGCACGCTCGGATCGCGCATACACGAACATAAGCTGGCTGTGCGACGAGGCGACGCATTATCACAAGTGGCCGCCCACACCTGCGAAATGGGTCACGATTTTAACTTCGCAGCCACCAAAATAGTCGCCCATGCAGGAAACAAAACAGGCCGAGAATTGATTGAAGCCTGGGCCTCGGATGAGAACTCGGTCAATCGATTTATCAATCTGGCGCCGGCATACAGAGCCCTGCGTAGTCACCTCCAGTCTTGCGCCGTCGGTCGATGATTGGGCCTACATGCCTTATAACTGTCGCTTGTTCTGTTGCTGCCACTACCTCTGACGATGGACACCTGTACGAGTCTAAAAGCTCAGGACAATAAACAAAGTGTTCCGGTGCCCGACTCTCCTTCACTTGCATTGAGTAGTAGACTTCAAGGAGTCAAGAGTTTGTGCGGTGTCGAAATAGATCTGTCCTTTAACACCTGTCTTGGTCCAGGGGTAGGACTGACTCAAGGCGACTCGCAGTGTGGTAACGGGCAGTGGGAGGTCTGATACGAGGTTCCGTCTACGCGTGTCACGACACGGCTCAAGGGGACTTGTGGGGAGGCGACGCGTACTGTCAGGATTCAAAAGCCCGCTTAAGACGAGTCCTACGTTCACCTTGAAATAGTTCAGCAGTCAAAACACCACTTGCCTTGCACTACTATCAGGGAGTGCGTAAGGGTTGTAATTCAGTCGTGGCCGCGGTCCATTGAGGAAGCCACGACCCTAGACCCAGCAAGCCCTAAATATCGTTAGCCTAGACGACGCTTGAGTCGCATAGCGCGCCATAACGAACGAATAACACTGAAAGAGCCTCCCACCCGACTCTCACACCGGATGCACTATTTTTGTCAGTTGCTCCGAATCTTTGAAAAGGTAGTTTTTGATGCCTTGGATGTGCTGCCAACTCGGTTTTAGACGGGACTCAAGCACTCTGCTGTCGGTGCCAAATGCGCACACTCTGCATACGCAAAACCCCATGAAACACTGACCGACACCTGTGAATATGCCTTCCATCAGTAGAAAAGTTAAGTAAGCCTGCGAAGCTGCTTAGCAAGCTGACATCTGAACCGCAGCCCCGTTGGTTTAAAGGTGGGATACCCGTGGTCGACCTCATCGAACACCACATGCCAGTTGCTTTCATCAAACTAGCGTAGTCAAGTCAGAAAACTGAATGCAGGCGTATTGTTTTGTCATGAAATTCCAGATCACTGCCGCAGTGGAGGATGAATTGAATGCCCGGGCATGATACTGAATTAAACGATGAGTAGTTGTAAGAACGCCGCGTTTCATTCGACTCCCACCGCCCAGCGATTTTTCGCCGACCCAGCATGTCCTGCAACAGCAGTTTCTGCATTCAGGAACGAAACAATTAATCTTTTTAGAATTCTTTTTTACATACTGTTCGAATTAATTATGCTTGTACAACTGGACATTTTTGCAAACTCTTACAATGATGCCGAACTAACTCGGTGTTAATAGACGGCACATTTGGCTACTGTTCGTCGTCTGATGAGGGACTTCAGTATGGCTTCCAACCTACGGAATAAAGTACACCGAGACCTGCTCCTCCCCCTCTCCTCCTCCTCCCCCTCCTCCCTGATTTCCCGAGAATTAATGGAAAGTAGGGGGTCCTTTTAAAGACCCTTTTACATATGTCTAGGTAAACCTGCAAAAGTGAAACTTTTTATTGAATCTCCTTGACATTGACAGATAATGGAAATGGAAAATGTAACCAATTAGAAGACAAACGCATAGGATACGTAAAGTCGAACGAATCCCCCCCCCTCCCCGAAATGCAGTTAAAAAAGAGTGATGCAGCTAAGCTGCTGAAGTGATGAGGCCAACGTTTCTGTTTAGGTCTGCGGAAGACGCCAAGTGGGAACTCTAAAGAAAATAGGGAACAGTGTATTCCTCGTCTGGATAGCCAATCAGATCTTCTTTTTCTGTCGGCACAGACTTTAACCACGCTTCGAAGATGCGATTAGTGCTGACTAAGCCCTCTGCACGTATACCAGGTGACGTATTTCCTAAACCCACCAAAATGCACTAAAAGTCTTTAAGGCGTTAGACGCCGTCCGATTTGCACCGAGGCAAATGATCGGCTAAATGTTCACGATCATGAACAGAAAGCGAGGGCAGAAATGCTGGAGGAAATATTACGCTGCTAAATATTAATAATGTTCCCTTTTGAAGGATAGCGGAACTCCAAAAGGGCTCACATTCGCGTCCAATAAATAAACGTGAAGCAAGCATACACAGCAGAATTTATTGGAGCCAACAAATTTCGCGACGGCCTATCAACTGCAACCTGTCGCAGATTTGAACTTCTACAAACAAAATCAATACAAAACAGCAACGTCATCGTTTACAGCAGGCAGCTGATAAGTCGTCGCGCCATTTCCTGGTTCCAATAAATTCTGCTGTGTATGCTTGCTTCACATTCATGCCGGGAAATGTTGTTTCAGTAAATAAGCATCATTTGAAAAAGGACAGAAATGCTGGAGGAAATATTACTTTGCTAAGTACTAATAAATTTATTTTGAAGGAAAGTGAAACTCCAAAAAGACCCACATTCGTGTCCAATAAATAAACATCATTTGTAAAGATGCGTCACGCGTCGTCATTCAATGAAATAGGCAACACGTGAAACCAACTATGCACAGTGAATTTTTTTTAAAAAGACCTTTTTTAGGTAGTCCTCGTGTTAGATATCCATTCGAAATTCTTTTGGCTTGCGGTATGGTAGCCAATCAATTGCCTCTTGCTGAAGGCGGTGCCCTTTGGCATAACGTTCGTTATCGCCAACAAGCCATCTGGCGGGCGAAAGGAATGTGATCGAACAGGATTCGAACCAAAACAAGTGAGGGTCACCCGCCTGCATGGTAAATTTGTACCCTTCTTCAGGAACACACGATATAACTCAATGGGAGACCTTCATGTTACTTCAATGGACATTTTTCCGCACTTATGTTTTCTATGACTGAATGGAAGGATGCTCTCTCAGAAGCCGGCGTGCCGCCGTTCATGAATCAACTTATGGACTGTGTTCTACACTAGTCGTACCTTCCTCGTGGGAGCATATTTAAAGACTGTAGCTAATGTTGTTTAGGATTCGGCGTGCCCGCGCGCGCGCTGTAAACCAATATCGGCCACCCGCCATTATTGCATCATTTTCGAGCAGAGCCTTGAACCGCCTGTTCCGAACAAATGGCTGCTGTTTGCGTCCAAATTGGATGGTCATGTAATTAACCTTCCCCTTACCACATTGCTCCTTCTAGGTGAGGGCGCATGCGCAGACGGTTGGGGCATTGATTGCAGAAAAGACTGAACTGCAGGCAAAGCTGGCTCATACAGAGCGCCTGGCCGAACAGAGGTTGAAGGTAGCGCCCCTCCCCTCTAGCCTTCCTTTATTCATATTCACTCTTTATTGTCATTAGCGTTTTGAATGGTTCTCTCCACCACCACCACCACCACCACCACCACCACCACCACCACCACCACCACCACCACAGGCACCACCGCAGGCAACACCACTTCTACTTCTATCTCTGCCTCATCCTCCTCCTCCTCCTCCCCCTCATTTGTCGCACTCTTGCTGTCAGCTCGTTTAAAGTAGTCAACGCCGTCGTCGGTTTTTGTGTCTAGGAGTTAGAGGAGACCAACCTGAAACTTCGCGAAACAAAGCAACGTGTCAAGGCGATGGAGGAGGAAGCTCGGCTCGCCTCCAGCAACTCTCAGAACGTTGACATTGCGAAGCAGGAGGCCATGCGGCAGGTTGATCCCCTTATATACCCTGCAGTGTATCTTTTGACTTGAATTCTATTTTAGTGCGGCATTTTGAGCTATGGTCACATATTTGTGTGCGGGAATGTGGACTTCCCCCAGGGGTTAGGACTAGTGTTTAGGAGGGTTAGAGCTACGGTTAAATGTTGCGGCAAGGGTCAGAGCCAGGATACGGGAGGGAGGGGAGGGTCTGTATTCCTGTGTTTGACTATCTGACACACTAACAGACTCACAAGCAATAATAGTGTTTGTGGCAGTGTTTGTGGGGCAGCAAACCACCGCCGATGGCCGAGGTCATCTTCGGGTGGTAAAGCCGTTTTGGGAAGTCGTGTGCGGATGCAGATCTTGAAGCTGCATTATTGATTGCTGCAGCTACTGTATCCCTCCTATAGACGTTGCTGTCGCTGTTAGTGATGAGGTTGACTGTTATTTTGCTGCAGGATTTCCTGGACTCTATGCTCCTGCTCTTTCTTGACCTCGTTCATTTGTTTTTGGGCAAGCCTTATTTGGACGGCACCGTCAGCATTCGTCGCACACCCTGCGCGTATTGTCACACCGCGCTTACGAGCCTCTCAGACTCGGGCGCCGCCCGATTTATCCACAGTTAAGACCCCCATTGCAAGCAACGTCGAAATTTTGCCTCGTTTAAAATCCCTAAGGAGCTAAAACTGACTGCGGTTAGTCGACTTTTGGAAGAAATCGATTTGTGGATGGAGGTGAATGTTCCAGTTCAAGGTGTGTGCATATGAATCAGAGGGAAGAAGACTGGTCGGGCACCGGAACAGTTTGTTTATTCTTCTGGACCTTTGAATTCTTGCAGGAGTCCATTGACTGAGATGGCAGCAGCGACAGAACAAGCGGTATTTATAGCGAGTAATAGCCAATCAGCCGTCAGTCACACAGGCCTGAGGATGACCGCGAAGGGCTGTATATGCCGTCACCGGATCAATATATCGATCGACTAACTTATCATCTGAGGTCCAGGTTCCAGTTGTCCACCAGGTTGTCGTCGCCCGATTGGTCGGCGTTGATGGTCGTTTCAAGTTTAACACGACTCGCCAACTTACTTTATCCAAAATTGGTGGATTCCATACCTTGCAGGAGGCTGGGTGGGTAACCTGACCCAAATGTGATTAAACTCATGACTCCCACTGGGGCCTTGTAGCTCAGGTAGCTAGAGCGTTGGCTGTACTAAAGCCTTCACCTTGTTGTCGTGGCTTCGAATCCCACCGAGGCTGTCGAGGTTTTCACAATTGAGCCAGATGAATACATTATGCCAGCTCGTCAGTTTGGACGTTAGGAAACGCTGACCTAGAAAGTGGTCTCCAAATGTTCATCGTTCTTATTACTCTATGTCATATTAAGCCGTTTTGTGACAAAACTATGTGCGCACTAAAAGTTGCAACCTTTTGCTTTCTCGTGCAAAAGACCGGACTCATGTACGCAAAAAGTTTGCTTATTTTCGCTAAAGCCAGGTGGGGGGTACCGACTGTGCGAAATCGGTCTACTGGAACCTGAAGGCGTTACCGCCTGCTCACAGTAAATGGGCTAACCCATGAAATGTCAACCGAAATTTCGAAATGCGTTTTCGTTTCGAAAAGATTACTTCAGTAGGGTTGCAAAACTAGTCAACTTGCCCCTGCTACATAATTCTATAATATTTCAGTTACCTCAGGATGCCGGCTTTCGAATGAACTTCCTTCCGACTGCATGCAAAAACTACACTGTAAAAAATGACTACTTATGTAGCATGACTGTTTCTCATTGATTTTCGATGCCCCGAAAAGTCCAATTGTATTCCAAGAAAAACATGCATAAAATATTCATTCTTTTGCTCATTCGGTAGATAATTGTGCCTTCTAATTTTATACTCAAAAGAGGGGTATTATTCTGTTTTAAAAAAGTTCTCAAATGGCCGCCCAAAAATCGTCATGTCTCTGCATTTACCAATGTGGCTTGTAAAGTTAACAACCTGGCTTTAATCCACTGCTTAATTTTATAAACGCTATATGGTCCCCTTTTATTGCCGTAGAGAAATGTGTGGTTTTCCGTACGTGGAAAATATACGGCTTGTAGTTTGGCAACTCTGAATCCAAGTGTAACGGTAGAGCGGGTTCAAAATTATTCGGGAATTGGAAAGCGTTTTTAAAGCCGAATCATGTCCCTCCTTCGAGTATAAAATTAAAAGAAGACGTAATTATCTACACAATGAGCAAAAGGAGGAATATTTTCATGCATGTTTTCCATGAAATATAATTGGAATTTTAAGGGCATCGAAAATCAATGAGAAAAATTCATGCTACGTAAGTAGTCATTTTTTACAGAGTGTTGTTTCTGCATGCAGTCGGAAGGAACTTCATTCGAAAGCCGGCATCTTGAGGTAACTGAAATATTATAGAATTATGTTGCGGGCAGACTAGTTTCACAACCCTAGTTAATTAATCTTTTCGAAACGGAAATGCATTTCGGAATTTCAGTTGACATTTCATGAGTTAACCCACCTACTGTATATATGCCGGCACCAGATCGATACATCGATCGATTGGCTTCTCGTCTGAGGTCCAGGTTGTCGACTTCCTATTGATCGGTGTTGGTGACCACTTTAAGCCTAACACCACTCGCCAACTTAATTTACCCAAATTGGTAGATTCCATACCTTGCAGGAGGCTGGGACCTCTTAGCTCAGGTGGTTAGAGCGTTGGCTGTACTGAAGTCTTGCCCTTGCTGTCGTGGGTTCGGATCACACCGAGGTCGCCGAGTTTTTCACACTTGGGTCAAGGTGAATAAATTCTGTCAGCTCGTCAGTTTGGACGCTAGGAAACGCTGACCTAGTCACAACCCGTTTCTTTCTCATACAGAAGACCGGATCGATCTGCACAAAAACTTTTTCTTATTTGCGCTAGGCACAGGTGGTCTTATTGTGTGGGTACCGACCGCGAAAGCGGCCTACTGGTACCTGAAGGCATTACCGCCTGCTCAGTTCGTAGATGGCTTCGGCCGAAGGCCGTTCCACTATAAGCCATCTGCTTACGCACAAGGCGGGAGGCTCCCTTATTCTGGACGGTTTGTGGAATCGTACTGATGATGCAAGCTACTTTTCTAGTCACCTACGTCCCTCCCCCTATCGTTGCATCGTTATTTCTTCACCAGTGATCACTCGGTGACTCTAGTGTCTTTAATGGTTGTCTGTTTTTGCAGCTAGAACGCTGTCGGGAGAATCTGGAACGCGAGAAGGAAGCCCGCAGCAGTCTGCAGTCGGAACTTCGCGAGACGGAGGCGCGTTTGTTCGCCAAGGAACTGGACGTCTCCAAACTCACTCTCTCCGTGGAGGATCTGAAACGCCAACTGGAGGTCGCCGTGGTCAGTTGTCTCACACTCACATCCAAACTCACCGATCTAATGGTTCAGTCCCAACAAGTCCCCATCAGTCAAGAGTAGGGCGAAAGTCCCCAATTAGATTTCGGTAGACTGTGGATAGTCTACTCTGCGGAATGGTGGTGGGGTAGCAAGCCAAACAGTAAGCGGTCAGATCGCAGTTCATAGCCCGGACTGGGGAAGCCAACTTAACACTAAAACCCTAACACTAACCTTAAAACCCTAACCAAAACACCAACCCTAAAACCTAACCCTACAACATAACCCCAATTTTGACCGCAAAACCTAACCCTAAAATCCCAAACCTAACCCCAAAATCCTGAGCCTAACCCTAACATTAACCCTACCCCTAAACCCCAGCCCTAGCTTTAACACAAAATCTTAACCCTAACCATAAACCTAACACTGCACTTAACCCTAAAGCTCTAACCCAAAAATCCTAACCCTAACCATAAACCCCAGCCCTAATTGTAACCCTAAAACCTAACCTTAAAGCCGTAACCCTAACCCAAAAATCGTAACCCTAACCACAAACCGTAACCCTAATCTTTACCCTTAGACCTAACGTTAGTCTTAACCCTAAGCCCTACCCCTAACCTTAACCCCAAAACGCGAACCCTAACCCTAGAACTTGACCCAATGCCTAACCCTAACCCTCACCAAGCCCAACAACTTGACCGAAACAGGCGAACTGCCTACCTCGGTAGAAACCCACCCACTGATAACACGTTTCCTCGGTAAGGGTCAGATCGTCGACAGTACCAACTCCTACGAACTGCGATCTTGCCCAGTAAGCATACGCGACAACACAGAAGACGGTCAGTGGCTAAAAGGACACTTTCGAGTTAAGTGATGAATGTATGCAGACATGACCTCCAGCTAGATATTTTGTGGTTCTCTATCTTGAAAGACTGCCGGACTATCGAACAACTGAGCCTATCTCCAGGCAGACATTTCTGTTATCCCTCAGTTATCCCTGCCTCACGTTCCCGCCAAATTGACGCATCTTCAGGCGCTGACCGAAATTCTGAGCTGTGTTTTCAATTAGAAGGGTTTACCTAGGCAGGTTTGTACCATTGATTATCGGGCAGTGTAATCTCACAATGTTTTAGTCACGCCAGGATGTCGGTATCTGAGCGAGCGTTTTGCGGTCTTCTTGCAAGAACCGCCCTCGGTAGAAAATGCCTGCTCAACTAATCGCCGTTTTTACATAGGTTACAGTAGGTGGGCTAACTCATGAAATGTCAACCGAAATTCTGAAATGCGTTTTCGCTTCGAAAAGATTAATTAAGTAGGGTTGTGAAACTAGTCAGCCCCCAACATAGTTCTATAATATTCCAGTTGCGCCAGGATGCCGGCTATCGAATGAGCTTTCTTCCAGCCGCATGCAAAAACCACATTCAGCAGAAAACGACAACTTAAGTAGCATGAACTTTTCTCAGTAATTATCAATGCCCTTAAAAATTCAATTATTTTTCATGGAAAACATGCACAAAAATATTCATTTTTTTGCTTATTCGATAAACAATTACGTCTTCTTCCAATCTTGTTCTCGAAGGAAGGTTATAATTCGGTTTTTAAAAAGTTTTCAATTGTGAGACTTTTAAATACCGTGAAATGGCCGTTCATAAATCGTCATGTCTCTGCATTTAACAATGTGGCTTGTAAATATAACAATATGGATAAAATCCACCGTTAAATTTTATGAACTCTCTATGGTCCCCTTTATTACCGTGGAGAAGTGTGTGATTTTCTGTTCGCGGAAAATATACGGCCTGTAGTTTGGAAACCCTAAATGCAAATGTGACGGTAGAGCGTATTCAAAATTATTCGGGAATTGGAAAACTTTTTAAAAACCAAATTATAACCTTCCTTCGAGAACAAGATTGGAAGAAGAAGTAATTGTCTATCGAATAAGCAAAATAATGAATATTTTTGTGCATGTTTTTCATGAAATATAATCAAAGTTTTCAGGGAATCGAAAATCAGTGAGAAAAAATTATGCCAATTAAGTAGTCACTTTTTACAGAGTATAGTTTTTGCATGCAGCCGGAAAGAAGTTCGTTTGAAAACCGGCGTCCTCAGATAACTGAACTAGTATAGAATTACGTTGCACAATGGTTTAGTTTTACAACCCTAGTTAATTAATCTTTTCGAAACGAAAACGCATTTCGGAATTTCGGTTGGTATTTCATGAGTTAGCCCACCTACTGTACTGATCTTTTCTGTGTGACCGTTCTCTGCATGTAAAATAGTTGAATTGGTTGTGCCAGCATCCCGATGGCTGTACAATCTGTCATATCGACAATTTAAACGCAACCCTCCCTCCCTCCCCCCCCCTCGAAAGTAGTGAGTAGTGCTTTTTGTTGTACATGCTGGTGCATGCACTAATGTGTCGCCTTCTCACGTCCCCCCCAGGCATTTTCCAACAACCGCGGCCTGCTGCCCAATCAGACGCCTGCCAGTGCTCCCGCATCCCTCGAGTGCGCTCGGTGCGAAGCCCTGAAGGCCCGCATTCATGACCTGGAGTCGAGTTCCACTCACTCGACGGCGGAACGCCATCGACTGGAGTCTCACTACAAGGCCTGTGTCACTGAGGTCTGCCATTTCGTCTGCCGTACTTTAAGACATATTTCCTATTTGCGGCAAAATCGGTGGCAAGTTGTGGCCGCCTGATTTACACCAGCCGCATATCTGGCTCCTGGCGGTGTGCCTATACAAACTGCTGATACTGAGATTAAAATAGACAGGCTAAATGCACTATAGGGAGTGTGGATCACGTGATCCTTCGTCACTCTGTCTGCGCGACCGACTCGCGGACCCACCCATGTCGTATTCTTACAGTGCGCGACCTATCTCATGAAATGTTAGCCAAAATTCTGGAATGCGTTTCCTATTAGGAAGGTCTACTTAAGTGGATTTGTTATACTGATTATCATGCAGCATAACCCTATAACATTTCGAACTCTTCAGGATGTCAGCTTTTGAATGCACTTCATTCCGACCTCCTGCAGAAACAACTTTGGGCAAAAATGACTACTTATGTAGAATACATTTTTCCCATTGATTTTCGATGGTCTTATAAGTTGAAATGTAGTTTACAAAAAACATGCACAAAAATATGCTTTCTTTTGCTCATATGGTAGGAAATCACATTGTCTTCATCTTTTACGCCCGAAGAAAGTGTGCATTTAGGTTTTAAAAAGTCCCCCAATTTCCCTAATAATTTCCAGCCTGATATGCCATTGCATCAGCGTTTGGCAATTTCAGTCTTCAAGGTGCATGCTTTCCGCGTAAGGAAAATCGTACCTTCCTCTATGTCTTTGGGAAGATGCCATATAGAGTTCATGAAATTTTGCAATGGATCCGGACTGTGTTGTAAATTTCATGAGGAGCATTAGTAAACGGACATGTGCGGTCTTGCATGCATGGACATCGCACGGTCTTAAAAATCTCATAATTAGAAACCCTTTTAAAACCTAAGTACACACTTTATTCGGGTAGAAAATATGAAGATAATGTGATTTCCTACCATATGAGCAAAAGAAAGCATATTTTTGTGCATGCTCGACACAGTTCGTCAAGACATGGGTGTGGTTCTTGGACCTTCGGTATTCGGTCAACGTCGTTGGCGAAGGGAATGGGTTGAACAGTCCAAATATGCTGCCGTGGATCGTCACGCGTGGAGAGGTACAGTTCGTGGCATCATCGAGGCCGGCTGCGTCCAAAATGATCGCAGCCGTACCAAGCAGTCACAGAGCATACTTTGGACATGTTGCATGAGGTTTCTTGGGAATTTCGAATACGGGCGGGTCCCCAACAGCCGCTCGGATTGTTTGTTCGAGGTTGTCTCCTCTAGCGCTTTGGCTTAAAAACCTAACCACAAGGCAGCGGTGTCAAGTAAACTTATTTAATGGCGGTTTACGGTCGCCATGTCACAATGCCGTCATTGGGCTTTGCGGCATTTTATAAGGCTTTCAGCGTGCCAGACTTCAGCCCACCGCACCCTGGTAGCAATGTCGCTGCTGGTCCGCGACTGCTCATTCGTCAGACCTGGGTCTGCTTATTTCGCAGCTAACCTTCACTGAAGGTCGTCCCACTATCCGCCACCTGTGGACGCGCCGGGTAGCCAGCAGCTAGGCTAACGGAGAGCATACGGCAGTATTAGCTTCCCGGTCCGGCTGGACGGCGCTTTGGCAAGCCAGCTGCCGGATAAAGGTGGGGGAGGAGAGAGTGCGGTAGATGCTGCGCAAGCCCACACGGAGGACACCGACGGTCGAACTGTCCTGTCGACAGTACCTTCTATGTGTCACTCTCCAGAGTAAAACATCAGACACTATTCTGCCTTTCAGCTCGAAAAACAGAACGGAGACCTCCAGTTCCGTTTGCAGACGGTCACTGAGTCGAAGGCCGAGATCCAAAAGACGCTTGAGGAGCTGAGGCGGCAGATGACTGAGAAGGAGGCTCAGCTCACGGATGTTGGTGTGTTGCCTTAACTTTATGCTTCTTTAATGTCTACTGACATATACCGAGTAGGCACAGCTGTTTAACCCTGTTTCAGTAAGTGAACTCGAAAGGTTGAAGCTCGTCAGCGTCCAGCAGCAGTCGCTCGTCATTTCGGAGGCAGCAACGACAGACGTCGCAAATCAGCAAGCTGCTGCCTCCGCCGCCGCATCGTCTGCGAAGGAGGCGGAGGAGGACGAGGCCCAGCGACTGGATGAGGAGGCGATCGTCAATTCGGAGCTGTATCAAAAATTGCAGGCCCTCTGTAATTCTCTCCAACGCGAAGCGGCTCAGGCCGGTCAGAAGGTGGTGGAGACAGAGGAGCGCTTGGCGGAGGTTGAGTCACGTCTACAGGACCAGGCGCAAGTTCTGGCGACGGCCAACTCTGAGAGGGCAGCGCTGAGTCGGGCAGTCGATCAAAATCGTAAAATTAAGGAACATCTCACCGCCCTGCAGAACGCCCTGGATATTGTGGTGAGTTGCTCGAATGGACTGTTCCTCGCAGTAAATTTCTGTAAAAAAACTTGCGACAAGTCTGAAATATTTTACATCCTTAGCAGCTAGGACGTTTCAACAGAACCAGCCTGACATGGTCCGTAATTTTTGTTAGCTATTCGAGCACTTTTGATGACAGCCTGTGCTGGATAGGGGAACGTGTCGCCGACTGTCTGATTTAACTCCAGACGCTGTATCGTTGAACTGCGGACTTCGTGTGGCAAACCCATGTATTCTAAACTGCGCCCCCACTGGCAGTAGATCAAACTGTTATTTTTTTGACTTTCCGCAGAAGTTAAAGTGCTAACTCGAAGTAGATCAGTTTGAACTAGGGTCTATAGACGTAGACCGAAGTTTGATGTATGAATACTTGGGCCGGTTTCCATCAGTCACAGCGGGGTAACCACTGCCGACAGGCAGCTAGCAGTATACCTTACTATAACAGCACAAGTATTAGCTAAAATCCCAGACGCGCGTGTTTCGCCGATATTTTGCCGTCGCATGGCGCAGCTGCGAGGAGCTCGGCTCATCAGTGGGTCTTCCAGCATTCTCCGTGTGCACTCTGGTAGATACTCCGGTTTGGAAATTGTCCCTTACAAATACCTGTCTACACCTATAGACCTTGGTTCAAACTGACCCACTCTGCGGAAATTAAAAAGCAACAATTTCTAAACTGGAGTATCTGCCAGAAATCACACCGGCAACGTCGGCAGACCCACTGATGAGCCGAACCCACTGCAGCTGCGCCATACAGCGACAGAATATCGGCGAAACACGCGTGTCTGGGCTTTAAGCTAGCACCTGTGCTGCTAGCACGGTATCCTGCAACCCAGCAGATTAAAAGAGCCGTTTGACCGATCGCACTTTTTATGCCTTTGATAAACAGTGCTTCCAATATTGCAATTAATACAAAGAAAGGTGGGCCCTTCCCCTTGAATTAGCCAAAATTTCCCAGTGAGTGTCAGCTGTCGGCTTTGAAAATCAGTTTACATTGCTCACTTGGAGAATCATTTTCAGACAGCGCCTTGTCACTCGCACTTTACAATCATTTACAATCGTATTTGACTTGCCAGGTGGCCATCCCTTAGCTCTAAGTTATTGTTTCGTTTGAGATATCGTGGCATCTGCATAGCCTCCGAAACCTATGGGCAGCATCGACTGGCATGGCCTTGCCCTCCCCCCTCTCTTGTCATTTGGGCCCAACTGAGCTCCAAAGAGGTTTGTGGCAGACGCAAGACGGGGGTTGTCTACCACGACAGCCACTGTTCCCGAACTTATCTCCGGGTGGTTTAAAGATGCGAAAATTCCCATGGAGAACTTCAGAAGATCATTTGGCGGGCTTACGCGTGCTTTCGATAAATTCCCATCGAGCCTGTACACTTATATGTAGACGAGGTACAAACTGAAGCGTGTGAGTGATAAGTGCAATCGATTACGGTTCGTCCTTTCATACAAACGGGGTATGTGACTAGAGTGGGGTGGAGGAGGCAGTCAGTGACAGTGAGGATTAGGTTGAGCCGTGTCACAAGGCGGGGAGGAGGGAAGGGGTTGGGGGCGCGGATGAGATAAAGAAGATGGAGCGAAACTGGTCCTTCATGCACTTTCCCAATATAGTAAAGCTAACGGGCTTTTAAACTATCACAACACTTGACTCGAAAGCTTTGCCAGTGACAGGACAACTTACCCCCCCCCGCCCCCCCCCCCAACTGAGTGTCAGGTCACAGTGACTTCCCCCTAATATGGTCTTCCTGCCCCAATGAAGAAATCCTGGTTTGCGGGGATTAGGGACCTGTGGTACCTGTACGTGGGGGGGGGGGGAGGAGGGGAGCCACTCCTCCCACGCCAACCTCCGGTCTTCATGACTTTGCACCGGCATTGAAATGTGGTCGGCGTGAACCAAGGTCACAAGCGAGGTGGATGCCGCGCAATTTCCCTTCACTATAACCCAAATCATGCGTATTTCAGTTCAGTTTATTTGAGGGATACATAGGTGTTGAACCTTTTAACTCCCTGTTTGTACCAACGAAGCGAATTATATCAAAAATTTAAAAATGGGAACATCAAACAGTTACAGAACTTTTTTTTCTAAACCTAACATATAAACGAATTGTCCCAAGTGTTAAAACATTAACGTCACTAAATGCGCTGTACAGTAGTCAGTGTATGCATGATTGTGCCGTACGATCTCAGTTATCCGAAGGAGACAAAGTGAATGCCAACATTCACATTCAATGGAGTTAGGACAACAACCAACAATCAAATAAACGTTACTGAAATACAGACAGTAATATTATTACATTAATAAATTGCTGGAACGAGACGCTAAGACGATATCGGCCGGGTGACGTTATGATGTGTGGTGGTATACTGATTCAACTTGCGCTTTAAAGCTTCGATGGATGTGGACATGACAATATCTGCAGGCAGAGCATTCCAAGCCTCGATCAATTTCCTCCTAAGACAGCAGTGACTCTTGTCGCTTGAGTCGAGCCAACTGTCATTTGATAATAACCTGGCCCCGAGATGTTTGAGCCTGCCTACCTCTTAAAGCTGAATATTATGAATCAGGAGCGAGCTTCTATTCCGGGGGGGGGTAATCTCGCTCTTGCATCGGTTATTGGATAATATGGTTGGTCCCCCCACAACTGGTTTCACTCTCGATTTGTTCGACCGGAACAGGCGGCAGACTGGATTACGGCAAGCGTTAATCGGATTGCGAAGACTGCGTTTGAGCCCATAGCTTTTGTTTACATGGGGATGTTGTGGCACGCATCTGATGTGCTCGAGTCTGTCACGACGCGTTAAGAGTCGCGACTTGAGCCCGTTAAAGAGCCAAGAGTCCGGCTGCAACGGCCTGTATGGCAATTTCATTCATGGGAACTCCGAACCACCTTCATCAGAACCAGGCGCACGTTGTGGGAACCAGGCCGTGTGTTGCACGCGTAGTCGGACAACCTATCTTTGTTAGCCGCCACGCCCGAGCCCTTCGCTGGTTGTCTGATGGGTGAGGAAGGGAAAAGTGTGCTAGACGTTGCGCAAGTCTCCGTTGTTGCGCCCACCCCGCTGTGGGGCGCACAGTGGACGTCGTCTCTCGCGATGGTTAAAGTGTCGTCGGGTAACCTGGTTCACCCCAGACACCAATCCTACAACTTGACGCTGACCTCGGACTGTTATCCTCGAGTTTGGTCTACTCTTCGATCTCGCGCCTAAGTGTAAGACTGTCGAGTCACTCGTTAACAACAGTGACGCTCAGAAGACGAAGATGCGACCACTGAAACAAGAAATTGATTGACCTGACGTTTCGGACTCTCACTCGAATCCATCGTCAGAGACATTCGCAGATAAAGGTGATGGTGGCACAAGGAGTGCAGTAGCTTCTAGGTCAGGGGCAGAGGTCCTCGTCTCGATCTTCCCCCCTCCCCAGCCACCAATTTAAGATTTCAGGACCATGCCGGGCAGTGGAGAGAGAGAGAGAGAGGAGATCATATTTACCGGCTGGCAACACATGTCATGTCCTACTGTGCTGTTTTTTTATAGGTGATCGGCTTACAAAATCACTGTCCAATCAGATCGGAAATCCGCCGCTGTATGCAGACCGGAGAACCTGGTGACTTCGCAGAAGCCTTTAACCGAAGGCCATTTCACTTCCAGGCACCGATGGAAGTGTCGGATAGCCCGAAGCCAGGTTAAGGGGCAGGCCTCGTTTTTCCGGAGTTCCAATCGTCTTGGAGCTA
>CACRXP010000030.1:68108-80309 GCA_902702965.1 Spirometra erinaceieuropaei | reverse complement strand
GCGTGCAGAAGAATTAGCAACACACTTCGAAGACCAAGGTCACCGGTATCTTCTCCTGAACCTCTGCGGATCGGTAACATCCGAGAAGTCGTTTCTTTCCGTCGAGACGTTTCCATCTAAATGTTCTTTAGTAGTATGTCTTGTAAGACTCCGGTATCGCTGCTGACGTCAAAATCATTATCGTTTTCTGTCGAGAATCGGGTCCCGGAGCCTAATCTAGTGGTACCCCAGTCAGCAGGGGAGGGATGTGGTTTAAGTGAGCGACAGAAAGACGATAATTAAATCTGGTAACCGATCCGTTTCTCCACTGGACTCGGTGCAACACCCTATCGGGTCTCAACGTTCTAAACCAGTTGAAAAAATCAACCCAATCGCGCCCTCCGGTAGTTCAGCTCAGCCTGTCAGTAGGGTAGAGGGGGCTGAAACCACACTGAAGTGCGTAATTCGCGAGTGATGCGTGGGGAGAGAGTTAAGTCCTGGTCATTTATGCGTCCACTGTCGCCTCTCGCCCTTCACTCCAGCATATCGAATAGTGGCCGAGGCGAGGGTGTGCACGCTAGCGCGAATACTAATTCGGGTAACCTCTACCGAAGGCGAGTTTGGATTTTTCTGGGTTGAAATGAACGGCACACACACACACCCAACGTCCTAAAGTGCGGACAGTTTCGGTTCTCTCGCGTCCCCTGCGTTTCCGTTGCACTCGCGAGGCTGTAGTGTTTGTACACGCTCATCGTCTCTCCTCTTTTTTGGTCGACCGGCCAGCGCCAGTGCACAAAGGCGCCTGGGGTAGTGTTGCCGGCGTTCAGTGGGATGAGTCATTTAAGTCCACTGAGGGCAACACCATCAACCAGCAGAACGACAACAACAAACTTGGTGATGTTGGTGATGTTTTCGTCACTGCACGCAACTGGGCGTGGTGACTTGACTATCTGCACTTGATGTGGCTTGCTCGACGCGGGCACAGAATCGGACATTTCAGGTTTCCCAGCCCTCCTCTCGGCATTTTTCGAGTCCACCAGCGTTGACTTCCGTATCCGCCAATGGCTGGACTGCGTGACGCCGACGAACGCTGCTGGGAAGAGGAATTGCACTGGGTGGGCAAACTCATTAAGTGTCAACCGAAATTCCGAAATGAGTTTTCGTTTCGAAAAGATTAATTAAGTAGGGTTGTAAGACTAGTCATCGTGCAGCATAGTTCTATGATGATTCAGTTACCTGAGGATGCCGGTTCTCGAACGAACTTCTTTCCGGCTGTATGCAAAAAATATACTCTGCAACAAATGATTACTTATGTAGCATGCATTTTCCTCATTGATTTTCGATGCCCTTGAAAATGCAATTATATTTCATGGAAAACATGCATAAAATATCCATTTTTCTGCTCATTCGGCAGCAAATGACGTCGTCTTCCAATTTTATGCTCGAAGGAAGAGTACGATTCGGTTTAAGAAAGTTTCTAATTGCGAGATTTTTTAATATTGTGAAATGGCCGTTCATAAAGCGTCATGGCTCTTCCTTTATCAGTGTGGCTTGTAAAGTTAACAATATGGCCCAAATCCACTGCTAGATTTTATGAACCCCATACGGTCTCCTCTTAATACCGTAGAGAAACATATGATTTGCCGTGCGCGGAAAATACACGGTTTGTAGTTTGGAAGCCCTGAATGCAAGCGTAACGGCAGGTCGGGGTTCGAAAATATTCCGGAATTGGAAAAGTTTTTAAAAACCGAACTATACCTTTCCTTCGAGTATAAAATTAGAAGAAGACGTAATTTCCTGCCGAATGAACCAAAGATTGAATATTTTTATGCATGTTTTCCATGAAATATAATTGCATATTTAAAGGTGTTGAAAATCAATGAGAAAAATGCATGCTACTTAGGTAGTCATTGTCTCCAGAGTGTGGTTTTTGCCTTCAGCCAAAAAGAAGTTCCTTCGAAAGTCGGCATCCCACGTTAACTGAACTATTATAGAATTATGCTGCACGAAGATTATGTTTACAACCCTACTTAATTGATTTTTTCGAAACGAAGACGCATTTCGGAACTTCAGTTGACATTTCATGAGTTAGCCCACCTACTGTAGAAGGTCATCTTGCCTGCCCATTGACAAGTTATGAGCTAGATAGTTGGTCGAGTCAAGGCTCAGGGAGTGGTGATTTGCATGGGAAATGTGTATCTACCCAACGGATTGGCACTATGTTTCAGTAGGATGAAGTCTCTCCTAAAATAGGATATGCATAAGCGAAAATGTGGTAGTCACCGACGGGCAAACTTTCTGGCTGGCTTTTTAGTTTCCCCTGAAATTAGTAGTTGAGCTGAAGCTCCTTGGCTCCTGCCGTATAACCGCGTAATATTTACAATCCTTTTACGGGCACTTAGCAGTATATAATGAAAACAGTCGTGCAAAGCTGAATTCATTGGCACCAAAAATCGCGCGACGGCTCATCAGCTGCGTCCTGTCGCTTCGTAGCACAAATAACGAGTGAGAGGAACACAGCGGTTTGAATTCATGCAGAAAATCAATACACAACATCAAGATTATGGTCTAGCCCAATTAGTAAGATGAGCAACTTAAACAAAATATGAGGAGCGTAGTGAGGAAACGTTAACAAGTAAAAGGTGCAAGGGGAATGTGACAATCAACGAGCTAGAGTTTACTACGGCAAACTTAGGCTAACTACAAATTCCAGCTGTTTACATAAGTCTGTTTTTAGCCGTAGTATATAGGCCGCCTCTAGGTAACGCAATGTCCGAGTTTTAGGGTCAACGGAGCGACCACTATCAAGCAGGTGTTAAGTAATGGGGGGACGCGGAATTTTGTTTTCTTGCTGTAGAAGCCATCTGGGCAGATGCTCAATAGACCTGGCTGCTAACCACCCTTGCGTTCGCCCAACGTACTTGCATCTGCAAGTGCATGTTAATTCATAGACACAAGTTGAAGTGGCGTACATTTGCAAGGTATCCTTCGGCCGCGGAATCAGAAGAGGCTTATTAGGACTGCATAACATGAGTGTGGCTTCATTGTATATCCTTGATATTATTTAAAATATTGTCATCCTTAAAGGGCACGGATATTAAAACTGGTTTTTTCAGGGCCGAAATTTCTGTCGGTCTTAGCCGTGAAGAGCTGCTGTGCTTGTGGATGAAACGTGCAGGATATTCGCGCTTAAGTGGAGTTTCTTTGAGGCATACAAGTTCTGCATTCAGTGTCTCATTAGAGCAAATGTTTCTTGCCCTTTTTAAAGGAGTGTTTACCAAGTTCCGCTTCCATCGTATGAGTAGAAAACTCAGGAAATGCAAGTACTGCCCATTCCAAGTTTTCTTATGAAAAACGGTTCGCCTTATGGACAGCCATCTCCCTGTCTAAACACAAGAATGTCCGTTACTATGCTATGATTATTTTACCGACGGTCGCAAGCACTCACAACCACCCCTACCCCTAACCCAATCTTAAGGAGAGAATCCTGACTGCGAGTGTTTCTCACCGAGATTAGGAAATTTACCACTAAGCGTCTGGGATGCTCGCTGATATAGCAGAAATCAAGCAAGACCACTGAAAGACTCACAGATGCAGCCGCATCATTTAGCGGATTTTAGCAGGATGATGGACGAATTTATTTTTTCTCAAGCTGTTTTGGAGAGTGACAGTTTTCGGCTGCCAATCGTTCAACCAATAAAATTGGATACGCTATATTCCAACTGCCCTGGTTGGCAATTTACACACAGATGAAGACGTGTGAACGTGAGAATGAGGAAGTAACTTAACCGTGCCAAAATTGCCAATTTCATTTAAAAAACGGTCTATTTTAGCGCACTCCCGTTCATGGACTCTGAGTCTCGCCGTTGTAGTCAACGTTTTTTCGGACCCAGAGCGGCAGCAACTAAGGCTGACTCAACTTCAAACGTGAAATGACTCATATAAGTCGGCAGACCACACTGGATGATGCAGTTGGACTACGGCATGCGAAGAGTGTTAGGTCTCAGGGTCCAACATAACTAGCAGTGATAGGGGGCGCTCACCGATCGTTCTTACGGAACTCACTCGTTCCGTAAGAACGATCAGTGAGCGCCCCCTACCATTGTATATTCCCGATCGTAACCGACAAGGCAACGGGCTCGTGACTCAGTGGTTGGAGGCGTCGGACTTCTAACTAACAGGTCGCTGGATTTACCCCTAGTTGTCGCACAGCTCGGGGTTGGGTATGACTGGCTGACGACGGCTAATAAGTCAGAAATGGCCATTCCATTCTCCCTTGTCTTTGTCGGTAATAACATACTGTCTATAACTAACAGTCTATCGAGCATTCGACCGCCTGCAAGATGTGACTAGATAGAAAAACTTTAGGAAGGCAGACTAGCGACAGAATGATGGTTATGTAAGCGGTCCGCACGTCCAGTCCCATCTCCAGTTCGTTTACAGACTCAGACAGTCTGCTGGGGGCATGAAAAAGGGGGAGGAAGAGAGTGAAATCGACACCGGAGGAATCCATCCTCCCAATACATCAGAGAATTCTTCATCACACTATGTCTTACGTGCTTTAGTCCATCCCCACCCTTCAAGGATCGCGGCTTGGAAGGCCACCAACCGACCGAATAACCCGGCCCTCCCCAGGTCGCATCGGCTCCTCAAAGTGGCCGCTATGGCACTCTCATCGGAAGGAGACCCCGGTCGTCCCCTCACAAAGTCCGATACCCATGAAGGGGACCGGTTTGTATGCGGCACGCATAGATAGACCTGTTTAGCCTTTATATTCACCGCCTCCGGTCGTCCTGGCCTTGTCTTGTCATCAGATCAAGGTTGGTGAAGGAAGTATGACAGATGCGCTGGGAACGTTACCTTCCTGTAAACAGACGAACACTCAGGTCACCAGTGTTGCATCCACTTCCAGATGCAGTTCGAAGACTTCGAAATCAAGAGGCAAGAATGGCAAAGTTACTGGACAATCTCTACTGAGTCAAGAGAGCGAGCATGCAACACCGCAGCAATCTTCATCTCGAGTTTCTGGCACCGGCCCGAAGTGCACACGTCTGAGCTTTGTCCGGTCGCAGCCAATCGACTAAGACAGAAATATCGACCGGCGGCACGGCGAGCCGAAGGTTGAGTCATAGGCGTGCAAGCAGCGACTGACAGGAGTGTTAGTTTGGACGAAGGCGGCATGGGGAGCCGGCCACGCCGGAAGTAGGTTCACCGAACAGGCCACGGGGTGGCTGACATCAGCAGCATTCCCCAATTTCAGGTCATAATTTAATTTTAACTGGCGAGAAAAGCAAGAAGAGTTCGGTTCTGCACCAAAGCCGACGAGTTGAAGTACTCGAAAGGGTTCAGCGCAAAGCGACCGCTCAGTCGACACCCGTGTCTGACCACATCAAACCTTGTGGGGGGCACATTTCAAACGGTAGTTTTGGGAAATTGATGCATGCGCTTCTCCAGATTTCCGTAGAAGGAAGACCGGGGTGTAAGCGTTAGCACTGAAGGCATAACGGATAGATGAACGCTGACGACTACTTGTCGACGGTCCAAAGTAAACTTGCGGTCAGATCAGGTATACTGGGAGGGATTTGGACGTATTTGCGATGCTGAACGCTAGAACAAACTAAAGAAGGACAGATAGGTGGAGAGAGAGAAAGGTAACAACAGGTAACTGCATAACAACCCTGCCTGCCTCTTATGTTGTACCAGGACTTTCCTGGTCAGCGCAGTGATGAACACTACTTCGGCAACAACGCTGGGGTGTCACGCTTCCGAGTCGTTATAACTATAATCTTAAACACCTGTGGCGAAACCGCGACCATTAACGCCTCGGGGACCCCGACAACCATGCGATCATAGCGCTAGGCATGTACACCATCGCTGACTTCATGAGTTACAAACGTTGACAGCCGTTTGGTGGTGATGCAACTGCAGTCTATTCGAGTTGCACCTCTCTCCCCCCTTCTGCTTTCGCCACCCCACTCCGCCCTGGTATGTTCGATCACGAATCCGAAACGTCATACCTAGTAAGCCCCACTGGCAGCGATCGATACTCCCTCCCCTCCCATCTCCCAAATGACGTTTTTTCACCTTAGAGAGGACAGCCCAGTTCCACCCTGTGTGTTACACGCGTCCACCTGGAAAAGAATGGGATTTTAGCTGAGTGCTTACTGGCCGAAGATATCAGCGTGCGTGGGCGTAATCGTCACTTGCATAGTCAGAAGGAAAAAAAGCCGTCAACGTCGGGGAAGGAGTGACGGGTGAGAGGAGGACGAAATGGCACCTCTTCCACTTTTTTCCATGATTAACATGCTAGACAGACTGCGTGATCTGTCTGCGCGAACCTGATTAATTCAGGGCTGCTGTGAATTAACTCCTGTCCGGGGTCTTTCCGACTGGACCATTCACTTCTAGAAGCTTCGGATCCGAGATGGTCCGGAGACGGTCACGCCTGCCCCTTGTCACCTGTTGACAGAGCGGCGGTGGTGGTTCGGCCGATAGCCTACGAGATCAAAAGGTTCACTGCACTCTTGGTAGGCTTTCACTACACTGTTTGTTGGGTCAGTGATCAACCAATGAGAAGGGCAATTGCAGCATTAACTCTGTGCTGCGCTGATGGAAGTTATTGGAGAAATGTCGACGAGGCTGACTCGAGCCCAGGCACTATGATGGGCAAACAGACGTCCCACTCACTGCCTCGAGTATGGGCAGTGCCCCCGCCTTTATCCCACGTCTTGGAGTAGGAAAGCGATCCGATAGATGAAAGTTTTTTGGAGGTGCAGCTGGGTATTGTTAGGAAGTTCATTGCTGACACTGCCTCAGTAGTATTCTGATCTACACCTTTGTTGAATCATGCAGGCCAGCTACTGCGACATGAGTTACTTCTATGCAAAAAAGTTGCCAGCGAGGTTTAAAGAACTGTCGCAGCAAGACGAAAATATCCGTAACTTACAGTAGGGACCTAAAATATGAAATATACCTAAATTAAAGGAAAATCGTAAGCCACGTTGGAGAAACGGGGCATACTTTTGACTTCCAGAGGGCTACCATCTTAAGCCGAGGCAACACAAAAACAGAACGGCTAACTCTCGAGGCGTGGTTCTCCGATGTCCACTCTATCAACAGGCATCTGGACCTTCCTGCAGCTTACGAAGTCCTACGTCATCACAATCGTAGAGCTCAGGACCAAGCAACCATACCGGACTTAAGAAGGCCGCACGGAGATAGCCCGATGCTGAGCTTACTCGGTGAGGAAGAACAAGGACCGCCAGACCGACCGCCAGACTAAAGTCCAATCAGCTCCCCTCGACGGAGTGGTGACCTATAAAGCACACAGGCAAAACGCCCGTCAACCATTTCCCGAGAGGCCGACGCAGCGGGAGGAGTAAAAAAATCGATTAGCATGAGGCCGGCCAACACAACTTGCCACTTTAAATTAAATTTCTGATCGATTAAGTGCAGTTTACGCTTTGACAATGAAGAGCCGACCCAGCTCTTTGATACGTCAGCAGTTAAATAAACCTATTCCGGAGAGCCTATTTTCTTCTTCTACCAATCTAAAATCTGTCCGAACGCATCCATCAAATCACCAAAACAATGCTGAACTACTTTCAGTCAAGCTAAAATGATAATAAATGACAATTTTCTTAGAAGAAGTGAAGATCCCGGAAACGCAAAAATTCATGTCAAATGAGTAGACTCAAGTTTCAGAAGTACAGAATGTTTGCTCATTTAAATAACTAATTAGATAAGGACCTAGAAACACAGTAGCGTTTTGAAACTTATTTTCTAAAAAATACATCTTCCTTAAGTATCATTAATGAATAAGTGCTATGCGAGGTCTGACACTGAGCTAAGTTGGTTATGGCTGATCTTGTGTCTCACGATATTTTTGCCACCTCAAAGCGGCCACGCGCTGAACCAACATGGGGGGGAGGCTAGATCGGATCTCCACAGGCGTTATTGAGAATGCACACCCGTAAAAAATGCTAACATCGAGGTAGTTGGTCCGCGCCGCGCCAACTAGGACCCGCGCTGACCTCCTTTTTGTTGTGGTATAAAATCCTAGCCAGTGTACGTTGTGGACCAGGGGATGTGGTGCACGCCTAGGTGCAGGTTTTCGTCGCGCCACCACCTTCGACTTCTTCCACTTCCGGTCTTCTTGCCGCTGTCTTGACACCGGACCCAGGTGGGAGGGGAGACAGTGCCAAGTATACAAACACCATAAACTAACTCACGTGCAAGTCACCGTCCTTGTTCTCACCTGATATGGAGCACACGGTAGGCATTGTCGGGACCGACGGTCGAAATGTCGTCTAGGACGAAATCGTGCGTTTTTTCCCTTTTTGTATTTCTAAAAATACGGCCTACTACCGTAAAGAGGATTTGACTTGATTTCGCAGATAGAGACGTCAAGGGAATAAAGGTTTTCATATGGTCACATGTTGACAGATCGGTCAGTGACTAATAAATTTCGACAGCATTGGCAAATCAAATAGTACGTATGCCATTTTCTGTGTAGCAAAAGGCAAATCCAATCGTAAATATGCCATTTTTTGTGCAGCAAAAGGCCTCTTCTTCCCTAAAGTAAGCGTGTGGTCTATGGAATCGGCGGAACCCGCTGCGTTTTTTTAAAGCGTCTTTGAAATGTCAATAAATAATTTTCGTTCCTCAGTGTTCTCAACAGACTGCGCAAAATGATACGTTTTGTGCTGTGTTAATCAAAACCGTAAAAATGGGATATTTCTTAAAAGCATTCGTCGAATTAGTGTGTTCTTGGGCATTCATTTTATGTATATGACTGACTGGTTAACATTTGAGGCCTCACGGAAACAGGAAACTCCGTCGTCGAAAAAATGAACATCCACAACGAATGCCAGATACGAATATAGTACGTGATCCATCTCATGAAACCTGATGACAGAAACTGATATAAGAATTTCCGGACATCTTAAACGTTGCGCATTTTGCTCGTTTGGCCAGCCTCTTTAAGTAAATGCTCTTTTCTTGTGTCCACGCAATTTTATCAGGCAAAGTGTTCATATATTTGAGCGAAAATGGTCATTGTGGTATATTCGGGCAATTTCCTATGCTACTACCTGTTCTGGACGTAGATTGCTTATCTGAGCGTTTTTCTCTGACAAGAGAGTAATTAACTCTCGAGAGTTTTACTAAACAGAACTTGAAAATTGATTTTTGTCCGCTGCTAAAATTGGGGATCATTCTGCTAACAAAGGTTATTTTTAGCGAACCAGACATTTTTTCGATTTTTAAAAGTCATAGTAGCAAAACTGCTCGACGTCGTGTCATAAAGCGCAGTAATAACACAGACAGGCAATCGTTTGTTTAAATGGGCTGAAATGGTTTTGCCGTTTGGAAAATTATACCAGTTGTCACAGGAAGGACTATCACCGAGCATATGAAACCTTACTTTTCGTACGGTCTAGCTTCCGCACACAAGTAATTTAGAAATGGAACGAGCAGAACATTAACAGTTTCAGACAAATATCACTATTTGTATAGTCACTCCGTAGTGGATTCACAATCGCAGATGGCAGCCTACAAGTTAGCAAAGATAGAGAAAATAGACGCAATGTCTACAGAAAGGTATGTGCTTGTTTTTGCGGTAGAAAGATATCAATACTTTTTTGCAACGTGAAAGGAACGGTCAAAGGTGTCAAATGTTTTTTTGGCTTTCCCTACTAAAAATGTAAATTACACAGCAAGCGTCAATGGAGTGCAGTATTAAGGCACTCCCTAGAATGATAACCTATAAGGGGAAGTTTTCTAATTGATCGAAAGCGTATTCGCTGATGACTTTTGTGGCGGACGTTCATTTAATTCGACAATGAAGTTTCTTTTTGGGGAGAGTCTTCAAATGTGACCCCAACGACCTACACGAGAAAGAACGCCCAAGCATCCAAGAATTATCTTATTTCGATGGTTTTGATGGATATGTTGCTTGATGTGCCTTTGTGGGCAGTCGGTTGAAAGCTCTGAATATCATGGAGTATTCAGCGGTATTTCAAGGCCGATTTGAAACCCAGCGAAATTCAGAACAAACGAAAAGTGCGAATTAATTTCACGGAGAAAAGTTCTCGTTATATGAAGGAGACACGATCTCTGGGACAAGAGCTTTATTAGCCTGACGTTTCGGATTCCTCCTCGAACTCATCATCAGAGACAGAAGCTGATGTCTCTGATGATAGGTTCGAGCAGGGATCCGAAACGTCAGGCTAACAAATCTCTTCTCGTTATGTACACAAAATGATATGCTTAAGATTACATCTGCCAAATCTACTTAAGTTAATTAGTCACTGACGCGTCTAGCAACATGTGCCTTATGGGAGCTTTTGTTTCTATGGCGTACCCATCGGCGAAATCAAGAAGGATCCTGTTTGCCTTATTGGACCGTATCTTAATCAATTCAAAAGCGTGGAGGATACAAACAGTCCTCGGGAAATCGTTTTAGAATCTATACTCAGATTGTAGGCTGTTGGCAAACCGTCGTACCAGGAATTAAACTAAATCTTAAAGGACATGTGGATGTGAACTGTATTAAATGATTAGTTTCAGAGGTTATTCAGACTGGGCTAACATATCTCCCAATGCTGGACCTGTTAGCGGTTACCTATTGTTATGACCCGGTCTGTTACTTAGAATTCGCATGGAGCGTATATGCACCCGAGTCTCGTCCCAAATACCAACGCGGCTGGGAAGCGGAACGCGACCGACCACGGAAAAGTGTATTAGGAAACTGCAAGTCAAGTCTAACTGGAAAGTAACGCGTATTTATAACATCCTACTGTGGTTCGCCTTCATTCGGCCCACTGCACTTCGTAAAGAAAATTCTCGACGAGCTGATCGATAATACGAATACACGGATCGATCAGGCTCGAAGAGAGTAGCCAATGGCGAGGCGTGACGATCATGCTGACAGCGCGCTTGAGACAACGCACGTGGCCTCCAGTGATTGGGTGGCCCTTGTTTTTGGGAGTGTAGACACTCCCAGCGCTTACGAAATATTCAAACATGTCTGAAATATAGGAATGCATTGAAACAAGTACTGGCCTGACTGTCCTTAGGGCATAAAACTACACTGACTCACGAATCTGAATTTTTGAAGAAGAACAAACTTCTACTTTTCTGAAAATACAATGCCTTTTCCTTATCCTGCCTCACCGGGCTTAAGTGAACCCAAAAGCAATTTCCAGGTGCGAGTAAAACTGTGGTCTATGATGGCCGCTGAGCTAGGATACTGCCTGAATACACGGCAAATTTGATATCCGCTCCAGTGACATGGATTTTTCTGGGACGGATTAGTTAAATAAGTAAAATGTACATCGGCTGAGGCGTCCTGGGATGATCATCTTGCTTTTCGCCGATGCACGCGTTGGAACAGGTAGGGATGTCAGACTGTCGGTATGCACTTAAACGAACACCCAAAACTGTCTCTGACCGACGATTTTTCAAGTCAAAGTACCCCAATTTCAAGTACTGTATTCAAGCTGACATGTCTCTCTCTACCTCTCTTTACGAGGCAAACCTATGAGAGGAAGGTTGCTTTGAACACCAGCAACGAATATGGGTACGGCTTATATGGCGACATGATCATGGCCTATGTCCGCCTGGACTTCAGGCCCAATTTAACGACTATTTCTGTTCGAAAGAGTATAGTAAATTTTAACCAACTAATAAAGTATGATTAAGGATTAACTGTATACGTTACCACGGAGATATGCTTTCTTTTACGCCACGTATCCGTGGCACGCTCAACGCGGGCAATATGAAGGAGCATTTCCCGTGCTGAGACCGCTTAAACCAACCGTCATTGTCCTTCATTCCACATTGCACCAACTTCTTCCTCTAGCCTCTAGTCTGTGCCTCCTAATTTGCCGTCATCCTCTAATTATTCCCGTCATCTTAGACCGTCGATCTGGGATCGTAAAAAAATAACGCTCTCATAAAGTACCTAAAAAACTGCAGTTTACGCGTGACTGTAAAAAATGTGATTACTTAGAACCCCTGGGGATCAAATCCTGTATCTCCTTCGTCGTACTTTTTCCCAGGAATTTGCATTTGACGACTTCCGAGTGGCCACACTATACCCCCCCCCCCGACTCCTTCATGTCATGTTTAATCTGTTTAGAGGCCAGTTTATTTACTCAGTATGGTGTGGAGCTGTTCTCTCTCTCTCTCTCTCTCTGATTATTCACATGGATACCAGCA
>CACRXP010000030.1:45683-67233 GCA_902702965.1 Spirometra erinaceieuropaei | reverse complement strand
GGCGTTGTTAGGCGGCGGTGGCAACTAGGATTTGAGTTTGGGTTCGGCGGTGGTGATGCGGTTGGCTTCGAAGATTGCTGCGCCCGTCTTCACTGTTCTCCTCCACGTAGGCCGGTCCCGAGCGAGATCTTCCCAGTTTGCCCGGTTGGTCTGCAAGCACTTCAGGGAGGTTTTCAAAGTATCCTTGTAGCTCCGGACCTGACCTGCTTGTCGGCGTGAACCCGTCGCGGCATCTCTATAGAAGTGTCTTTAGGTAGCCTTTCGTTATCCATCCGTACGAGGTGGCCATTCCAGCGTATTTGTAGGTGGCTCAGCATAGCGTAGATGCTGAGGTTTGCTTCAGTACGTCCGTGTTTGAGATTCGGTCTTGTCCCCTCAGCTTCAGTATTCGATGAAGACAACCGAGGTGGAAGTGGTTGAGTCTACGTGCCTGCTTCATGTACACCGTCCAGGTTTCTGCACATTACAGCAACATCGGTAGGATGACGACCTTGTACATCTTCTGTTTCGTGCTGAGCTGAAGACCGTGACGATTCTAAACTGTGTTTTGACGACGGCCGAAGGTTTGACTGGCCTTGGAAATCCGGCGGGCGATTTCGTCATCGATTTTGGTGCTGTCCAGATAAGTGAAGTTGTCCACCACTTGCAGTTGGGTTCCGTTCACGCTGATTTGCGGCGCGTTGGGGGGAGGGGCTGTGTTAGGTGGCGCTTGATGCATGACCACCGTCTTCTCCAGGTTGATGACCAGACCAAAGTTCACGCAGACGGCGCAGAAGAGGTCCATCCTCCTTTGCATGTCTCCTTCAGCATATACATTGAGGACGCAGTCATCGGCAAACAGAAGTTCGTAGACGGTGGCTGTGGATACACGCGACTGGAAGTGCATCCGCTTTTGGTTGAGGAGGTGGCCGTCCGTCCTGTAGGCGATGCGGCTCCCGGGGCGTTCGTCACGATGGGCGTCCATCAGTATGGCAGAGAACATGAGACCGACGAGGGTAGGCGCGAGGACGCAGCCCTTCTCCACTCTGCTGGTCACTGAGAATACCTCTGAGACAACTCCGTTGTCCGTGAATCGTACCATCATGTCATCGTGGAGCTGACACACCATCTGAGTGAATAATTCGGGACAGCCGAATCTCTGCATAACTTTCCACAGTCCTTCATGATTCACCATGTCGAAGGCAGAGTACAGGCGGGTCCCCATCTCCTGACACTTCTGCATTTGGCGGACGGCGAAGACCCTGTCGGGGGTTACACGGTGATGGCGAAAGCCGAACTTGCTTTCCGGATGTTTATTCAGGCGATGTTCAACAGGAAAATGCCTCGATGGTTGTCGCAGATTTGGCGTCTCTCTTTGCGCCTGTAGAGTTGGAAGATTGTGGTGTCCTTGAAATCCTGCGGACTTCGCCTTGACAACACATCTCCTGGAAGAGGGCCGTTAGATAATCCATGAGTTGGGGGCCACCGTGCTTGTAGATCTCAGCAGAAATCGGGTCCGATCCGGGCGCTTTCCTGCTGGAGAGCTGCTGCGCGACCTTGATAGTTTCGTGGAGAGGACGGGAGGTCAAGGTTGACCTTGATCTCCACTTGAGGCAGACGGTCGATGGCGGCGTCGGAGATGGTTGAGGATGCCTCTGAAGTGAACAGCCCAACGCTCTAGTATTTGTGTCTTCTCGGTAAGTAGGGTATTTCCGTCGGCGCTGAGAAGAGGTGCAGTTCCTTTGGTTGGCGAATCGTAGACAGCCTTGATCGTGGAGAAGAAGTTCTTCCATTCGTTGCAATCCGCACACCCTTGGATTTCCTTGGCCTTTAGAGCTGTCTTGACGTTCTGCATCTGCAGCCGCGACTATGGTTGTCGTCGGTAGGCTTTGTGAAGGCGGTTCCTCTCGGTGAGCAGAATCTACTTACAGTAGGTGGACTAACTCACGAAATGTCAACCGAAATTTCAAAATGCGTTTTCGTTCTGAAAAGATTAATTAGATAGGGTTGTAAAACCGATCTTCATGCAGCGCAATACCACAATAATTCAATTACCTCAGGATGCCGGCTTCCGAAGAAACTTCTTTCCGAATGCATGCAAAAACCATACTCTGTAAAAAATCGCCACTTAATTAGCATGCATTTTTCTCATTGATTTTCGATGCCCTTAAAGACTCAATTCTATTTAATGGAAACATATGTAAAAATATTCTTTTTTTCTCCCTCAGTAGAAAATTACGTCTTCTCCCGAATTTATGCCCAAAGGAAGGGTTTATTTCGGTTTTCAAAAAGTTCCTAATTGTAAGTTTTTTTAATACCAGGCAATGGCCGTTCGTAAAACGTCACGTCTCTGCATTTACCAATGTGGCTTGTAAAGTCAACAATATGGCTCAAATCCACTGCTAAATTTTAGGAACCTTACACGGTTTCCTTTTAAGACCGTAGAGAAATATACGTTTTCCACACACGGAAAATATACGACTTGTAGTTTGGAAAACCTGAATGCAAGTGTGACGGCAGGTCAGATTCAAAATTATCCGGGAATTGGAAGAGTTTTTAAAACCGAATAATACCCTCTTCGAGTATGAACCTGGAAGAAGACGTAATTTTCTACCGAATTAGCAAAAGAATGAATATTTTTATGCATTTTTTTTCATGAAGTATAATGAAGTCTTTAAGGGCATCGAAAATCAATGAGAAAAATGCATGCTACTTAAGTGACGATTTTTTACAGAGTATGGTTTTTGCATGCATTCGGAAGGAAATTCGTTCAAAAGCCGGCATCCTGAGGTAATTGAATTACTATGGTATTGCGCTGCAAGATGATCTGTTTTACAACCCTGCCTAGCTAATTTTTTTCGAAACGAAAACGCATTGTGGAATTTCATGAGTTAGCCCACCTACTGTACTTGAAGACTGCCATTACGTTTAATCGATTCGGCGCATGCACCGCGTCACAATTCAGGGTGTCAGAGTTGGAAAGGAAACGGCCTGCCCGTGGGTAGTTCATTCATGCGGTCTGCATACCTCTGTGGCTGGCGTGCCAGTGCATGAGCTATGCGAGTACGTCGGCGAGCTGCCCGTGACCCGGCATTCAGCGGGGCAGTCTAGCAATTGATTGGTAATGAAGGGAACGACGACGGTGACATAGAAGGGCAAGAAGCGAGAGCGGCAGTTTTGGCGCCGTGGGGTCCCTGGCTGATTAGTCCCCGGTGGGAAGGATTTGTTTGGTCACACAATCCTCACACAGGTAAGATGAAAAAGCATACTGCCCATATCATGCGCCGCTGTGCGGCCGCTGGTTGGGCTCGAGAGAGAGCCCGTAAGGCACAACGGAACGAGTGAGTTCCGTAAGAACGATCGGTGAGCGCCCCTACCATTGTATATTCCTGACCGAAACCGACAGGGCAATGGGCTCGTGGCACAGTGGTTAGAGGCGTGGACTTCTAATTAACAGATCGCGAGTTCGAGCCTCGGGTGTTCCGCACTTCGGGCTTGGGTGTGACTGGCTGACGACGGCTGATAAGCCAGAAATGGCCATTCCAGTCACCTTTGTCTTTGTCGGTAATAACATAAAGCAAGATCTCACAATGACTGGTCAAGATGAATCAACGAACCAAAAAACGAAACCGGCAAACCTTCAAAAAAACTGCAAGGTAATTTGAACGTACTCTCAAAGGACGCCGAAACGGAAGTTGGGAAGGGAGTAGCCTAGCCAATGATTAGCTGTTTTATCTTGATTAGCTAAAAAAGCTACTTATCGTAAGGGAAATTCAATAATCAAACATTTGGTACTGCCAAAAAAGGACTGAATTATGTCTTGGCCGTTTTAGATACGTTGAATAATTGGACTAGCAACTTAGCAGGACCAAATCATCTTGCCTCAACGAAGGCCGATTAAGTGAAGTCCACGGCGTGTACTTTCACACAAAGATTATCTGAAGTTATACTTAGCAGGGACGAAGATAAGTTATTTCATTCGCCATACAATGTTTGCTCGCCGTTGATAATCCTTCTAACCGTCACGTCCACCTCAATAATAAAAACCACGTGAGCGACCTTTTTCCAAACATTTTTCGGTTCTTCCCGAAAAAAAACCTGCTCTAGCTAGACGATATTAATTTTTTAATGAACACATGCTATGTGGAAAACTGCTGGTTGCGAGTAGAGGATGTATTGACTTAGCCAAAATATTTTTTTGTTAATCTTTTCCACGGCAAAGAGATTATTTTTGATGTGTACCGAGGACTATTTACAACACAAATTGCAAGTTCTTGAACCGTGTGGCATACAAAATACATGGCCAGTAAACTTCTTAATTAAAAACCGGTTAGCCATAATAAATGAAACAGGAAGAGCCTGTGTTAGATATTTACCAATCCTGCAAAACCTGTCAACTGATCGTAAATGTTGTCATTTATTTTTTCGAGGAATGCAAAGGCGACAAAACATGCAGAATTTAATAACTTCATAAATTTCGTGACCTCTTACTCAACTGCAAACAGTCACGGAGTATTTTCAAGGCAAGGCAAACTGTTTAATCATGAAATTTATGGCACCATTAAATTCCGCATGTTTCGTCGCCTTTGCCTTGTTCAAATTTATTCCAGGATACAGTGATTCAGTTATTTTTCCCGTCGACTTCGGTACTTTCTGTTTGTCTCAGTGTCCAACTTTAGGTTATTGAAATTCGCAGTAGGTGTTTATGTGGAAGAATATCCACAAAGGCGCGGAAGACTGGAATGATCGTTTCTGGCCTGTTTTTCATCATCAGATAGCTCTTTTCTAACCCGGGGCCTGGGCACCTGAGTTAAACCCGGACCCCGACTCTGTCGGCTGCAGTTGGGGTTCTCAAGGTCACGCTGCAGCGATGCGACTACAGGTAGGAACAAAGTGCCGCACACTTATAACGAATGCCTTGATCATTTCAGCGCTCTTTCAACTTCAAAAAGCAGTCAGTTAGGATGACGGAGAACCGACTTGCAATGCTTCTCAGTATGTTTGCACCTTGCCGATACAACATCAACTAATTTCATGCCGGAAAAACATAAAAGGAATGCCGGAAGCCACGTTCACACCTCATTTGCCAGGCACTCCAAATTTTCCGACACAAAATAACGGCTAAGTTTGAAAGTGCAATGGTCGCCGTGCCTCATACAACAGGGATTGAAATCCACGAGTGTGCTTTCGACTAAAATGAGCCTTGCGGGTGGTTTAAGTACTTTTGTCAGTAAAAGAGTGTTATGGCCCGGCCTAGTATTTGAGAGCACGTGGAAGCATATGCGTACCCGACTCTTGTCCTCAATACCAACGCCACAGAGAGGAAGAACGCGATCGGCCACGGAAATGTGTATTAGGAAATTGCAAATCAAGATTAAGTGGAAGTAACGCATATTTATAACGCCCGACTGTGGTCCGCCGGCGTTCGGTCCAAAGCTCTTCGGGAAGAACATTCTAGACGAGCCGGTCGATAATTCGGATACGCAGATCGATCAGGCTTGAGGAGAGCAGCCAATGGAGAGGCGCCACGATTAAGATGACAGCGCTGTAGAGAAAACGCACGTGGCCCCCAGTGATTGGCTGGCTCCTGTTTGTGGGAATGTAGGCACTCCTAACAAAGACCTATTTTATTTAATGCCAACTCGTTTGTATGCTATCTTGCAACGAGTAAATGCTGGTTTTTTTTTACAAACACTGAACTTTTCAAATGCATAAATAGCACATGCTTTCAAACACCATGCAACCGGAACAATTTCTTCGTTAATATTTTCCATGACAATCAGATTATTTTTAGTGTTTACTGAAAACTGTTTGCAGCATAATTTACAAGTTCTTGAGCGGTGGGGCATAAAAAATACACGGTCCGTAAACTCTTAAACTGGATACCTTTCGCGATAACTAAAATGAGCCCTGTGGATTGTTTGGATACTCTGTTGACGGAAAGGTGACTTTATTGTGTGCCCACTTGCTTGTTTACTAGCTTACAGAGGGTAAATAGTGGCTTCCTTTTATTTCCGTTAAAAACAAAACAGTTCGGAAGAATGGGAATCAGAAACGTCTTGTTCCAACGACTGCAACTTATACTTCTGTACTTTGTACTGCTCTTTAGGGATATATACAAATTTAATAACCCCGAGAGGAGGTCGTGACTACCTCATATCTCGCGTTTTCTTTCGTAACCAATGCAGTCCTGTGAAAATAGCGTTCCTGCCTGCGTAGACCTTCACTGGAGGCGGTCTGAGAGTCAGGCTGCAATGGCTCCTTTTTAATGCGGCCTTTATGGCATTCCCACCATAGTGTGGGATCCGAGCCAGGCGTTGGCGGCACGCCCAGGTGCGGCTTCGGCCGTGCCAGCCTCCAAATCTCTGTTGTGTTGGTTGAAATCCTGGTTATTGCTGTGTGGACCAGGGGGTGTGGTGGAACGCCAAGGTGAGGATCCGTCCGAGCCATCAACCTGCGGCCTCCCTCGTCTCCGGTCTTCTTGACTCTGTCTTGACACGGGGTCCAGGCGGGGGAGGAGGAGAGAGTGTAGGTAGATGCTACGCAAGTCTACCGGCACTATAAACCCCTGCGTAAGTCACCGTCCCTGCTCCCATTGCTGCTGCAACTGTGGGGCACACGGTGGACATCATCGAAACCGATGGTCGAACTGTCACATGTGACAAAATAGAATGCCTTCTCGACTCTCTCATGCTACCGGGTCCGGGAGGTAGGGGAGGGAGAGAGAGAGAGAGAGAGAGCAGTAAATGCTGCACAATCCCAATCTCACTGTGGACTACTTCACACACGACTCATTGTTCCTGCGTCCATCGTGCTGTGGAACACACGGTGGACTTTGTTGGAATCGACGATCGAACCGTTATGTCTGTATTTGAAAATGCGCTGTGTAGTCTTATCAAGACCCTCGACTGAAAAGGCCCAAAAGTTTCGTCAGGCTAATTCTGGTGTGTAGGCAATTTTCGTGGAAATGTTGCAATATTCCGTCTTCTTGGATGTCTTTTTTAGTAACATGGAGAGAAGTAAAATATTATCTTCATAAACCGCGCGTATCAGGTTTCCGAAACCCGAGAAACATGTGAAAATGCAGGTCGTGTTGCAGGAGGGATACGAACAGAGCAACATCTTTCAAACCAGACTCTCTCTTATTGCATTTTGGGGAGAACATTCATCGCCAGATACACTTTCCGCGGCTACCTGCTAAAAATGGTAGCTGCGTAGGAGTCAGAAATCCAAATATATATTATTTTAATGGCCTTTTTTGTGGAGTAACTTCCCCGTGGATGACCACAAAAGGTCATTGCAGACAGTCGGGGTGCCACTATGTATTATTTTTATTTGGGACTACATTCCAGGCCATCTCACGATATTTTCTCCTGAAGTGCATATTTATGGACGCTGCCCAGGGTCACAAAGCCCACTGCACGGGATTTGGCGACTGTTTTCGATGTGAACTGGACAAATAACCAGTTCTACTGGGGTTGCTGTCCACTTATCCGACTGATGTGTTGGGTTAGCTCCTCCGTTACTCCGAATTCGGAACCTGGAATTTTCTCCCATCATTTGGCCATATGCCACTTAAGGAAATTTTATTTGTGCTAACTGAAGTAAAGGCTTTTAGAAAAAATGCACTTTCTACTTGCACTGGCCTGTCGACGCAAATTTCAACTAGAGTACCCTTCACTTCTTCTAAAGGGCTACTTGTCATAATACTAATTTTTATGACTAAAAAGGAAGAGACGGATCGAGCACCTGAACTCTTTTTTTTCAATTAACGAGCTTTAGAACTTTTGTAGGCGTGCATCTTCAACAATAACAACATCAACAACGGAACAAGTGCCGATTATAGAACGTACAATGAGTGACCGATCTCATGAAATGTTGGCTGAAATTCTGAAATGCGTCTTTGCTTAGGAAGGGTTACCTAGGCGCAGTTGTAATATTGATTATCTTGCGCCATAATCTGATAATATTTCGGACTCGGTAGGATGTCAGCATTAAAATACGCTTCTTTTTAATCTCCTTTAGAAACCGCACTCGGTAAAAAATGACTACTTAAGTGGTATGCATTTTTGCCATTGATTTTCGATGGCCTTGCAAATTCAAATATATGTTATAGAAACCATAAACAAAAATATGCTTTCTATTAGTCGCTTGATAGAGAATTACGTCTTCTTTATATTTCATACTCGAAGGAGGAGTATAATAAGGTTTTAAAAAGGTTTCTACTTATGAGATTTTTAGGACCGCTCAATGCCCATTCACACAGCATCGTACCTGGCCGTTTACCACATAGCCCCATGAAATGTACAACATAGTCCGCATCCATTGCAAAATGTAATGGACTCTGTATGATATCTTTATAAAGACGTAGAAAAATGTGTGATTTTCTTCACGCGGAACGCATGCACCTTGTAGACTGAAATCGCTAGGCGCTAGATCAACAAATGATCAGGTTCGAAATGACTTGGCAATTAGAAAACTATTTTAAAGCCTAATTATCCTCCTTCTTTGAGTATGAAATATGAAGAAGACATAATCCTCTATCAAACGACTAAGAGAAAGCATATTTTTGTTTATGGTTTCTATAACATATATTTAAATTTGTAAGGTCATCGAAAATCAATTGCAGAAATGCATGCCAATAAAGTAGTCATTTTTTACTGAGTGCGGTTTCTAAAGGAGATTAAAAAGAAGCGTATTTTAAAGCTGACATCCTGCCGAGTCCCAAATATTATAAGATTATGGCGCAAGATAATCAATAATACAACCGCGCCTAGGTAACCCTTCCTAATCAAAGACGCATTTCAGTATTTCAGCCAACATTTAATGAGATCGGTCACTCACTGTATAAGGCAATGAACGATCCATGCCGCAGGTCTGGTGGTACCTGCTCAGAGCTCTCTATGCCGGTGCCCAGTCAATAAATTGATTGACTCAGTTCTCATCCGAGGCGAAGGGCTCAATAAATTCTCAGCATATCCTGCTTCAGGTGCGAGCATTTTATTTTGAGACCAGTTGATAAACATCGTCAGGGCGCAAATTTTGCTGTAGGCGTCTGGGTGCGTCAAGTTGTGCCGACAACTGAGGCCGTCTGAGCCTAATTAAATTAACGAGACCTTTCGTTTGGACGATAGCTAATTAACGATAACAGTGAGTGGACATCGGGGCACGTTGTTTTTGCATGCGGAGACTGCAATGCTAATCTGCCTACCAGTCCCTTTGTCAATGTTTTTCACCTGAATCATCTAACTACAAGAAAAGGCAGCAGTAGCAACATCTCTCAGTCCCTCCCCCCCCCTCCCCGCCACCCCGACGCGTTGTCAGTTTCGCCTTATGGTACAGGCAGGACCGGCCGGAATGCCTTGACAACCATGAACCAGAAAGGAGTGGTTATTTGACCTTCTACTGATTAGCCTTGTCCGGTGGCTAGGTTAAATGACATGCGCGGCAGTATTTGTAAAAAGTCAAGTCTTTCAGTAGGAGCTGCTAGGCAGGGCGTTACAAATGCGCGTGGCAGGAGGTCAGTACAAAAACATTTCCGTTTTGAACACGTTGCATTACTCCTACTAACCAAAATAAGAGTCCTCTGACTGACTATCACGGCAGGATTTCCGGACATCTGGACATAAGAGCATCGCAAAATGTGCTTTTGGCTGTCTTGCGATAAAGAAGACTGATACCTACAGGCAGATGTGGAGTTGGCAAAGCCGAGTGATGACCAGCTTTTATGGGGTTAAGTGGATATGCTGGATGAGACATTCTACTGCTACTAATTCGTATAGTTCTTTTCCGTAGCCGTCATTTCACCTAGATTCGTTGATTTGAGGTGAGTAATCGCCAGCTGCAGGCCAGGACCCTGCGGTGAATACTCGAGCTGGGGAAACGTTTCGGGTTTCTATATCCGCCAAGTGTTTGTACCGATTGTCGGCGCTAGGAGATCGTGATCCAGGTTTTGTTCGGAAGCCATGATGGAAACGACAGATTGAGCATTTTGTGCCATAATCGAAGTCCGGGAGACATCTCGTAGGAGCCGTTTTTACCTGTTTTTCGCTCACCTTACGTGGAATTAAGTATTCCAGTAGGTTTTCTTCCTGACTTGATCCAGAGGGAATGGGAGGTTTAAGTATCAGTTTCTTTTTCCTGTTTCAAGATATTTTGTGCATGGTTGGTAAGCCAACCGTCCTCATTTGTTCTTCTCAGAAAGGAATGCTAGGCCTGGAGGTACAACGCCAGAGCTGAAGATTGAGTCATGGACAGGCGCCATTACCGGCATCCTTGCACGCAGGGTCAAACTACAGTAGGTGGGCTAACTCATGAAATGTCAACCGAAATTTCTAAACGTGTTTTCGTTTCAAAAAGATTAATTAAGCAGGGCTGTAACACTGATCAATGTACAGCAAAATTCTACAATAATTCAGTTACCGCAGGATGCCGGCTTTCAAACGAACTTCTTTTTTGCAGCTGCATGCAAAACTATACTGTGTAAAAAAAATGACCGCTTATTTAGCATGCATTTCTCTCATTGACTTTCGATGCTTTAAAAATTCAGCTATATTTCGTAAAAAACCATGCATAAAAATACTCATTCTTTTTTTCCCATTCAGTAGAATGTTACGTCTTCTTCCAATTTTATAATCGAAGGAAGGGTATAATTCGGCTTTTAAAAACTTTTCCAATTCCCGAATAATTTTGAGCTCTCACTTGCCGTTTCACTTGCATTCAGGGTTTCCAAACTAAAAGCCGTATATTTTCCGCGTATGGAAAACCGTACATTTCTTTACGGTATTAACGGGGGACTTTATGGGCTTTATGGAATTCAGCGGTTGATTTGAGCCATGTTGTTGTAAGCAACATTAGTAAATGCAGAGACACGATGTTTTATGAACACGCATTTCACGATATTAAAAAATCTCGGAATCAGAAACTTTTTTTAAAACCAAACTATACCCTTCTTTCGAGAATTAAATTGGAAGAAGACGAAATTTTCTACCGAATGGGCAACAGAATTATTATTTTTACGCATGTTTTCCAGTAAATATAATTGCATATTTTAAGGGCATCGAAAATCCATGAGGAAATAGCATGCTACTTAAGTGGTCATCTTTTACAGAGTATAGTTTCTGCATGCAGCTGGAAAGAAGGTTGTTCGAATGCTGGCATCCTGAGCTAACTGAATTATCCTGAGATTATGTTGCACGATGCGATTACCTTGGTATTTCCTTCATTTTCAGTTTCACAGTGTATTTATTTTTTATTTTGAGTGTCTTTCCTAGTTGGGGTCTCTTATATCCGGTCTGGGGTTAGATGACGGAAAGGATTCTTCCAGTATATTTGTCGTTACCCGTAAAACTTCTCGAAGGAGATTATTGCCACTAGACATTTAAATGTCAAACTATTTATAGTAACACGGGGAGTTGAAGACCCGCAAAGCACTCAGGGCAGCCCTGGCGTCACAGTATATTACCCGAAATCGTTGCGGGTTGTTTTGTTGGAAGGCACACAAGTGTCCAGGGAAGTTTTCTCCCGGTAAAAATATAGTGGGGAATATGAACAATAAGTGCTTCAGTTCTAAATTTCCGTAAATGACCATCTAGATTTTCATCATCATCATCATCATCACGCCTTTCTCGAGATATCCACTGTATATTCCGAAATGAAACCTTCATTTCTAACTATCCTGGAGTTTTCAACGTACCTGAGCTCACATACGCCATCAGCTAATGTGAATTGCGTCACAGTTTCTACAATCTGCAGTATTGAACGAGACCGATATTGGTCCACACGCATGGTTATAGGAACATCTCGTAATTCGTATGGTTTTAAAAAGCGAAACGCTTCCTAGTTTTAACTAAGGACATCTCGAAGGACATGATTTCCCACAGGACAAACGTTTAGGCGACACTCGTACAGGAAACAGGGATCATTCTTCACTGGGCCAGAGGATTTTGTGTCCTGTCGGTAGGGTCTAAGGGTTTGCCCTATGCCAGAATCAACAAGCCATGACCCTCACAGCCCGATATGCGCTGGCAGTTTCCTGACATCTGGTTCCCTGCCGGTAGATGTGCTTGCGCTTCCGCTGGGTATACAGGTCTTAAGCATGACTGCCCGGTCATTCCCGACCCGACTCCTGTTGAGGTGTTGTTGTTGTTCGTGAAAAATCCTGGTCAATTTTATGATATGCAGAGTGAAGCGGGCTCGGCCGCGCCATCCACCTGCGCCCACCTCCGGTCTTCTTGACTCTGTCTTGACACCGGGTCCCGCTAGGGAGTGGGGAAGAGAGAGTGCGGTAGATGCTGCGCAAGTCCATATGCGCAAGTCATCGTGCATTATCACCTTGCTCCCGAGCACACGGTGAACATCGTCAGCTACGACGGTCGAACTGTCGTCCTGTCGGCTGTGATTGAGAATATTGACAATGTTGTGAGGACATCCACGGAGCAGATTACAAGACATGCTGCCCTCATTAAACCTGGGGACTCAACACAGAGTCCACGGAAGCAGTCTCATAGGGAACAGTAATCAAGGAGGCTGAGTGGTAAGGCAAAAAGAGACGAAAGGCCTAACCGCACGGACACCAAATTTTGGCGAACGCTTCCATATGTCAAGAACGTTTCGGAAGCTGTCGGCCGCCTCCTCGCACCACTTGAGGTTGCAGTTGCACACAGACCGGAGGCAACCATCAGGCGTCAGTTAATGAAACCGAAAGACCCACTGACACGGCAAGATACGTCTGGAGTCGTTTATCGGATCTGGTGCGGTTGCGGACAAAGCAACTACGTCGGAGAAACCCGAAGACAGCTCCGAATGCGAATATCCGAACACGCTGCAGCGGTGTCGAGAAATGACGCCAGCACTCAAGTTGCGGCTCATTCGACGAGATCCGGCCACACATTCAAATTCGACGAGGCCGAAATTCTCGCTAGAGGTGACAACAACGTGAACCGGGAGCTGCTTGAGTCATGGTTTACTAGCCCCCAGTCCATTAACAAGTGCAATTATCTTCTCTCTCCATACTCGGTGCTGAGACTTCGCCTAGGCGGAGTACTTAGCCACGCGGGGAATGCACAGGTGAACACTTTTCCCAACACCAGGGTTAGTGCGTCAGATGGTCGAGCATTCATCACACCAACATCCAACGCACGTGATGAAATTGCAGCAATAAACTACGCAAATGTCGGCCATCACACCACGTGCAACGATCCTTGATGAAGGGGGAGCCGTGAATATTCACAGGTATGCGGTAGCATGGCTACTGCATCCTATAAATATTGCAGCTCCTTGTGCATGAACTACCCGTGTCTGCTTATGTCTCGGAGCATGGGTTCGAGCAGGAATTCCAAACGTCAGCCTAATAAAGCCCTTGCCCCAGCGATCGTTTCTCCTTCTTCATGACATCGGAGTTGGTGCTCAACTACAAGGTAATCTGTGTTCGAAAGGCAAGTCATGCAAACCAGGGGTTGGACGAGGTCGGCTGACAAAAACTAACAATCTGAAGTATTTTTACCGGGTATGAATTGGAAGCAGGCATGTACAGCAGAACTTATTAGAGCCAATAAATTATGGAAGACGGAACGTCTTATTGAACCATCATCCTCTCTAAACATGAGGACGTTTAGGAAGGGTAACCTCTTTTTCTTTTTTTTCTTCTTCTTCTAGATAACCCACAAAAACGTCGGCAAGTGTGGGCGAGGGTTCATGACGTTTCAATGCGGATAGGACAGCTAGGTTTTCATTGGTTAATTGAGTCCGTTTTGTTACAGGAGCTTTGCGGTACTGATGAGTAATGTCCACAAATTTTGCTTTCAGCCAACCGACATCGTAAGTGGATCTGGGTAGTAGGTCAGACATCTGAGAATTCAAGCCTTCAAACTGAGCCTCAATTTCAATTGGGTTTAATCTCCTGTTCGGAACGCAAAAGTCAAGTCCTAGTGATAAAGCCTTTGATTGTAGCTTATTAAGTTTGATGTCAGACAGATTAAGGATAGTTTCATCTGTATTTGGAGGAAAATAATCGTCCGTAGACTTTTTGCATAATGACTTCCTTATTTTAAAACGGTATGAATCTCTTGTCTTCCTTTGTATGATACACGCATGTTTCATGAACATCAACCAACAGAAGAAACTTATCTCGTCAAGAATATGTTTTGTTCAATCCAAACGAGATTTATTTATATCGACAGCCTCAACCGAGTCCGCAATTTTTGATTGTGCAAGACGGTCCAGATTTTTCATGGCAGGACGTAATTTTCCCCGACGGAGGATCTTGTAGAACTCCACTGGGTACTCCTTGCTGCTTATGCAATTCTGAAGAAATTCAACCCGTGTGTTTTCTTTCGTTATTCTGCATCGCAACTGTAGAAGTCTATCCTGAGACTTAATTATATCCGAGGGGAGGTGCTGCTTGAGAAATCTGAAGCATTTTATCCCGGGTATGAATTGGAAGCAGGCATGCACAGCAGAATTTATTGGGGCCAATAAATTTCGTGACAGCTTATCAACCGCAGCCCGCCTCTGAATAATATAGGTAACGAATGGAAGCGCACAGCAGTATGAATTTGTACAGAATGTCAGTGCATAAGAGCAAGGTCGAGGTTCAAGGCAATAAATAAACAGATGAAAGACGTTTCTATAAGCATCATGTAGAAAAGAGGGAGACGGAATGTTAACAACAAATCACAGTTACGAGTAACTTGAGGCGTGAAGGCTACCAGGGCAATTGCGGATTTATCACGTGGTCTAACTGCTTGCACAGGCCTGGTTTCTCGCTCCGTATGTAAGCTGCTTCCAAATAACATAAGGTTCGAGTTGTATGTGCTCGGACAAGTACTCGAAAAGCTGTTTTAGGGTCGACAACATGACCGTCATCTAACTGGTGTTTTGTTTTAGACGAACTGAGGTTTTTGTTTTCCTGTTTGAAAAGCCAATTAGGCAAATAATCAGCGGCCCTGGTTGCCAGCTGCCTTTGCGTTCACCCAACGTACTTGCATCCACAAGTGCATTGGCAAGGCTAATAGGCCAGAAATGACTATCCCAGTCTCGATTGTCCTTGGCGGAACTCCTTTCATAGAGTTTTATCAATAATATCCTTGTGAAATATCGCAATTCGGCCACTTCAAAACACAGCGCAGCTTTCATGTTCCGTAGCCTGATCAGGGAAGCCCTCTTCCACTAATCATATATTAGGTGAAACTCAAAAGTCAGTGGCATTGAGTCGCCGCGATCAATGGCGCCGTCTGCGTGAACAACACGAAATATCAGTACGGCAGCTTGCGCTCGGAAAGTTGGCTTCCGTTTGGCGTAGTAGTTGCATCTACTACCGACTACTGAACCCTCTTACTGTTCATTTTGTTGACATTGTACCTAAAAACCGAGTAAGCAAAACATTACTGGGTTTGCATTTCTGTGTAAAGGGACGATTGCTGATACAATCCGAACGGCTGTATAACGAGTTTTTTTTCTCGTTTGCGGTTGCAGCTCAATCTTTACATTGTTTAAACTTTATTAAGATCCAAGTTGATTTAAATCAGAAGATTTGGAAACACATAAGGTTACCTTTTTGGGACGAGAAAACACAACAAATTAAGTTACATAACTGTGCTTCGTCGTTGAACGCGCCTACATTAGACAGGCTTCTATAGAAGCGAACAGGCGAGCTCGTTGCAAGCTCGTAACGAGGGCGCAAATCAGCGCTTCCGAGCTCGTTTGGAGCTCCGGTTTGGCCAGGCACCCAGCTAGATGCGCCCTCGCTTTCGCGCCCTCGTAAGTTCGCGACAGCGGACTCGTTCCGTGCTCGTTGCAAGCTCGAAAATACGAGATTGCTAATTATAATTAAACGGAGGTTTTTGCCGTCCTGATATCCGCCCAGCCCACCCTCATCCAATTGCAGTTCACTCCTAGATCCTTCCGGAGATAATAGCAATCCAAACTACTTATAAAAAATTTTATTTATCAGAAAATAGGAAAAAATAATTTGTTTAAATCTCCCATGGATATTTGCGGTTTCCGTAATTCGGCGTTCTATCAGGATCTTTAGCCAACGGGGCATCTGAAAGGAAGGTAACGTAGAACAGTAAGTACATGCACTGGATTTTACGTTCAACATTAAAATTAATTAAGCACACAATTTAATCCTTCAAGCATTTATTACCGTTCTGCAAGCCGCTCGTCGATGCTTTATTGCATCTGCGTTGTTGCCTGTCTTGAGCCCGTTTAAAGACGTTCTTAAATGCGTCCTCCAGCTTTTGTCTATCGGACACATGACTTGCACCCCATTTATTGAAGACCCCTGGGAGGTAAAAGGTTAATGCACATAAAATATAAGTCTTACCGGGGATCAGGTTGTAGATTGGAGACCCAAAGAAGGCTCTACTTCCCGATCCTTTCCCATAGAAGGTCGAAAAATCCGTCACGTCTTCCGTGAAGACTGTGGAGAAAATACGACCAGCAAATGCTGACGTATTCCCCCCACCTGCCCCGGACAAGTAACATATCGATGCGAAGTGTATATGTATAGTAAATAAGTTACCAGTCGACGTCTGTATTCCCCGTCTGTCAACGCCGCGCACAGTCGGTCGTAGACGGCCAGCGAACTTACTTGCTGCCATGCCGGCCACTTCTCAACTGGCAGCGGTGTGGAGGCGGCTACAAGACGTCTGACAGGTCAGTTAGTCGCGTGATTATGTGTTGTTGCGAACAGAGCATCCAGTACTGTCGTTTCTTCTTTTTCTCTTTGACGGACGTACGACTATCATGTCGCCGCCGCTTCCTCCGGGGCGTTCTAGTACTGGCGCGTGGGGAGGTGTCATCTAATAGGCAAGTATAAACATTTAAAATACCTACGTAAGTTAGATGTGGACATGCATCCGGGGATTGTGTCGCTTGAATCACTTTGACTTCCCGACTTCTGAATGCCATACGAGACAATAACTTGAAAGCCTTACTGCTGACGAGGACTCTTCATCTCCAGACACCCAATGCCTCTAATCATACTTCTTAGTAGGTTTCTTGCAACAGTGTGGTCTGTCTGCCATAGTTCTCTACAACCCAACAGGAAAGGGCAGGGGTGATCATAGTATTATTAGGCTAACTCTCACTGTACTCGTTAACAAATCGCGAATCAGTAATTAGGGGACTGTTGGGTTGTAGGATTCGCGAAGAGTGCCAACTGAACGGTTGGAATATCAGTGAGACGAGTTACTGTTGCCGAGAACGTAAGGAAATGGTACCGTCGGACGCATTTTTTCGTCAGCCGATAAGATCCCCAAGAACTAACCCGATAAGAGCGGCTCACAACTGCGCCTATGCAGAGTCCCAGCGTCCATTAGTTTCAGCTAGGATGAAGTAGTCATGCATTGGGAAGCATGCATACTTCTGAACCGTTAGCGGCAAAGGGCATTAGTAAATCACAGTGTCTAGTCTAGAATTGAAAACCTTAACGTTTGAGGACCTTATTGGATAATCAAAGTAGTCTTTAATTGTGCAACAGTTCGCGAAAACTATTTGCACCTCACCTGATGGGTACCGTACTATATTTTTGATACATACCGACTTACCGTCAATGGCAACAGAACCATCCGAGGGCGCTGTGCCAATGACCAAGTTGCTTCTTTGTATTATTTTATACAGCGTAGCCGATCCATCTGAGGACGGCAGTGGACCTTCAATATGTTCATGCCTACATGTCCATTCCGTTTGAATGCAGACATCACGTCTTACACTCAGTAACTCACCTAATCGACGCACTACATGCTGCAACGGTTGTGACGGCTTCCTAAGCAATCGTTTGAGCCTCCCGTTTCGAATGGAAATGATGAGAAGCTGTCTAATGGACCATGTCGTAAGACATCGTTCGGTAGGTGCAGAATGCTGTGAACATTGTACACCATTTCTCCTTTTCCATACAAGACTGCATACTTCTCTACAAACATTCGCAATATGCATCTACTCTAAGGTGCCCATTTTCTGCAAGAGCGCGGCTGAACTAAGCACCGCACTGCTGTAAACAGCAGTCGGAAATGTTTCCAGTATGGTTAGATGGTAGTTGGTAGCCCTCCCGGTACCGAAAACTCCCAGCTACCTGACTTACGGGACCGGTGGTAATATGGGCTATACGGGTGGGGCAAATGAGTGGAGGCGTAAATGGAGCTTGTAGGGAATACCTGGAATTGACGATCCTGATAAAGTGAAAACCTAATTTAAATAAGGTGAAAAATGCGAGGAAGGTAAACACTTCGGATCTGACTGACGTATCAGACGCCTTGCTGTTGTAGTCTGAACCCAAGAGGTAGTAAGTGCGCGATGTCGTAGGTGAAGTGCGCCCAGTTCAAACCCAGCAATGTCGAAGCGCCCGGGGGGGGGGGGGCTGCCGTAGTGCCTTAAACTGGAAGTGCAGGAAAGGATCGCTAACTGACCATGGCGGTGTTTACAAGGCGTCACAGTTTTCAGCCAAACCCCTGCGACCAAATACAACCGGGCTGTTCGTAAAGGCGGGAGGTGGAGGGCAACACTCTGTCAATACGACTGATACAGTGGATGCAGTATCGGTTGACACCCTAACTGCGCGTCGGTTGTCCTTTTGTACACGATCGCACCGGACTCTACTGGAGGTCTGGAGTAAAAAGACCCTAGGATGCAGGCAAACCGACGAAACGGAGACCCGCGCCAATCCGCCTAGGATAGTACCTATGCAATTAATCTGATGCAGGTAATACTGTGCGCACATGCAACTAAAAGCATAATGGGAAGCATGATGAATTATAATCCGTTTAGGATAAATCTTTCGCCTTTTACTAAAGATTTTCGTGTGGGGGTGCAATACAATGAATCTATATAGGCAGTCTTGCAGCGCCTCGTTCTCGGCGCGGTTAAAGTAAAGAAGAAAGTCATCCTGACAGGGCCTCTGTGCGTGCACCCCCAGACATAATGAGAACGTTATCACAGATACCGAAAACGAGCCAGTAGGTACAATTGTAGAATCAGTGGGCAGGGCTACCAACTACCATCCTGCCTCCATTCAGCACAACTGCGACTGTGTACAGCAAAAACTGCCGCAGTTCCGTACCCTTCCACATGTCCATGTCACGTATTGCCGTAGCACGCTGTGAAAATTCCCACGGCAGGAAAGCATTTAGGGAACGCAACCTAGCATTGATCAGAGAAACTTCTGATGTTGTCAACCGAAAAGCAGCTTCCTATGGGCCTCGGAACCACAAATTAAGTAGCCTCCGCATTACACGTAAATACACTAAATGCAGGGATCCCAACGTTACATGCCAACAAGGGCGGTATGCCTGTGCGGTGGGGGTTGTCTGGCATAGATAAAAATCCTCATCTACTCTCAATGGCTCTGAAACGCCATAGTATACAACATTGTCTATATATTCACCTTTAGTGTAATATCTCTCACAGCCGCAGTAGGCATTGACATTCCTAATTTGCTTAATGAACGCCCAAGCCGGAGCATCACATATGACAGCAGCTAAACGGACGTGCAGGGTTTCGTCAATCGCACTAGCATGCAAGCCATTCTTGGACAATGACGATAACTCATCCACCAACGGTTTGCAAAATGCCTGGACGTCCGGCGGCTTGCCTACACCGCAATAGATTCCTACAGCAAAAACTGTGCTGACTATGGTCTCCATAACCCTACATAAAATAGGCCAAAACTCAAGCTTTGTCTTCCGGTGAATAGGAAGGTCATCAATAGCTAGACAGGCAATGGACGCTGTGAGATTGGGCAACATAACTGGTCAGTCAGCTGTCTCATCAGGCCCAAATGAACATACTCACCACTGCCCATGGCCGTAAACGGTGCAGAGTTGCTTTCGCTACCCAGCAGTGTGCGTGCGTTCGACGGGAGCTCGGAGTGAAAGGGCATGAGAATCTTTAGTAGACCATTCACATGAGTGTGAGCCATTTGTGAGCGTGCAGCACAAGGGCTCCAGCAGCGCTGGCTTTCCTTCCGCTACCTGCTGCGTCAGCAGACTCGAAGAGCTCATTTGCTCGTGGAGCGTTGTTTATTTCGAAATCAAAGTCATCGGAGGAGGACGACGACTCCATAGACGTTGTCGAGCTGCCAGACGATTTGCTCGACGATGTTGTGTCCGATGGTACCATTCGCCTAACCTTTTCGGCAACATTTCTTATGATTTCAGTTGCTATCCGTCGTAAGTGACGTCGACGGGTGCGGCTGCTTTCAATTTTAAACATTATAGGAAGAATAAAAAAGATAGATTTATCCTCTGAAATATTGGGGAACGCGCCGCAAAGCCCACTGCTGCGACTGCGGAAAAGAAAGAGGTATTCATAAGATTGCCTGTTACAGGAGACGCAGAGAACGAAATCGTCAGACGGCGCTTAACTACAGCTATCACGAGGGCATTCCCCGCGGCGAATTTACGCGAATCCTTCGCAAACTCTCCCCTCCTACGTTTAAGGGGTAAAGACAGAATACCGTTAGAGGCCACATCAATGTATATTTATTCATTCACTTGCTCCTGTGGAGCAGGATACATCGGCCGCACAACGAGACGCCTGGTAAACAGGGTGCGTAAACATATGCCCGCCTGGCTAGACAGAGGTGAGACCCAGTCGATTTCGAGTTCTCTTCTCGCACATTTAATCAATACGAATCACCGAGTCGATGCCAAGGAAGCATTTCAGGCTGTCTACCGGACACCAACATCCTACTCTAAAGGCCTACGCCAACGGATACTAGCAAGGGCCGAGGCAGGGGCTATACGGCTAGCGAATCCCGTGTTATGATGTCAGAAAACCCTGATACAAGCGCTCTCTCTGCCGTGGCCAACACCAACCCCAAGTGATGACAGCATGCCGCCTCAAATCCCTAATTACAGTGATGGGTACTCCGTGTACTCAATCCAAGAACATCACTCAGAGACTCTCTTACCGCCCCCCCCCCCATCCCCTATCTCTGAGGACCATAGGCCGCCGATCTTCTCATGCGGGCGGCGTGGGGATGATGAGTGTTAATGACTTAATAGCCCTTGAGACATCTATAAACACTGTTGATTTTGTATATCTTCATTCCTTCATGTAACTCTATTGGCCTGACAAAGAACTACCGAAAACACGCGTTTGCCAACTTTACGTCTCAAGTGTAACATGGGAATATTTGCGGTAAAAAGAAACAGTTCGGGAGCGGGGGGATAAAAGCACAAAAAGGATGTCGGCCAAACTGAGCGTGCGCACGACTAGGTGATAGAGCAGGAAGTGGCGCGCAGGTACTGCCTGAGCTCACTCGAGCACCGGATGCTATCGATTAGCATGTGTCAGTGCACGCCGTCGACTGCGCCCCTGTCAACGTGATCCCGACGCGCATATCGACCAATCAAATCGCAGATACGTTTGGGGGCGCGAACGCGTACATTCGCGAGCTCGATACGAGTCGATATATCGACTCACCGCTAAATTTTCGAATTTTAAATTTCCATCTAAATCGATTTGCCTACGCTGGGGCTAGTTCTTCTTACCCTGCATGTGTAAGACTGGTGAGGTGTTGACAGGGCGCGCATCATGCTTATCGGCACACCCACATCACCATATAAGA
>CACRXP010000030.1:5538-44334 GCA_902702965.1 Spirometra erinaceieuropaei | reverse complement strand
GGGAGAAATGGTGAGCTTGTTGAAGCACGAGTCCTCTGCGTCGTAAATAGATCCGCGTGTAACTCACCACTGTCATGGAGCACGGTCTAGTCATTTGTACCGGATTTGTCAACCGACTCACATTCGCAGCATTTTTAAACACTCCGCCCTACTAGCCAATCCATGTTGAGAAGAAAAATAAGACCTGTTTGACCATTTATTACAGAAGAATATTCCCACTAAAGTTATCTAATGAAAAACCGGTAGTGACCATAAGCGTGCGTGCATGCGTAAATTCGGCATAAATAGTAAGCAGTTTTGTAAGAAAACGTGTTCTGAAATTGTAAGCAGATTCCTTGGCAGAAATTTGTCAAACATCTGCACGACGCTTGGTGAAATCTGTGGCTGCTTTATTTTTCCCGGCTGGAGACTTGATATGCGGAGCTTTGCCGGTTTTGGTAGTGGAGACGGATAGAGAAGCTAAAATGGAGAAGTCGCATTACAGTAATAAAATTATAGGCCAACACAAGTGCACGCCAAATGACTGGGGAAAAAATTCCCAATCTCATAAAATCAAGATGGCACGTCGTCGTGGATGGACAAATAATGCATAAAAGTAAGTGGAAAGGTAAGGCTCTCAGTTGACATACCTTTGTGTGAGCACCCTGCAGTTGCTTCTTCACAGGCCTTTTGCGTCAGAAAATTGTTTGCACTTGGGTTGCAACCGCCAAATGTGAATTTTCTGCACTGTCCGATTTTACTGTCGTATCCATATCGTATGTGGATGGCCCGACACCTTCCGGCTTCCAGGGGCGTATTGCATATATTCGTGGCGGCTGGATTGTAGGGATTTAGCTGTTAGCATGATTGGTTATTTGAACTAACTACTATTATACAGGTTAGGCTTGAGTTCTAGACTAGGGATTAAGAGGAACACAAGTTATCTATCCACAGCGCAGCGAGATCTTGGTATTTGCAATACTCACAGGTACGGTACGTCACCTATCTCATGAAACCTGATAACAGAAACTGATATGAGAATTTCTGGACGTCTTAGACGTTGCGCATTTTGCTTGCTTATCCAGTCACTTCAGGGAAATGTCCTTTTCTTGTAAATGAATTTATTTCACGTAAATATATTAAGCGAAATGTTCATAAATTCTAGCGAAAATGGACGTTGCGGTATACACGGACAATCCTATGCTAATCCCTGTCCTAGACTTCGGTTGGGCATCTGAGTACCTTTTTCATTGAAAGAAGAGTAATTTACCCGTGGAGGTCTTAATAATCAGAAGTTGCCAGACCTAAATAGTTATCTTTTTCCGGATTTATGGTTAAGGAACGTGAAAGAAACGGCCAAAAGAGTCAATTTTTTTTTCTCGGCCTCACCACAAAAATGCAAAGTACACAGATATCCGTCAACAAAGTGCAGTATTAAAGCACTTCTTAAAGAAGTAGCTTGGAAGAGAAAGTTTTCTAATTGTTCGAATTGATATTCGTTGCTGACTTTCGCTGTGGACGACCATTATACTCGAAAATGAAGTTTTATGTTTGAGTGAGTCCTTACATCTGATCCAAACGACATCCGTCATGAGAAAGAACACCCAAACATTCGCTTATTTGGTAACTGCCTTCATCAGTAACTTATTTTAAAGTTTTTAAAAGATAACTGTTACAGAATATGTTTTTATGGACAAACCGCATCTCATTCAACTCAAAGGAGTTACGACTGCCGCGAATCCCCGGGAAACTGTCTTGGAATCCATTCTCAGAATGTAGGCCGTTGACAAAAATTGATATATGAAATTATATTAATTCTTAAAGGATATCTAGATGAAAATTTCACTAAAACATTATTTTTGAACATAATTTTATTTGTAATTTAATATTTACATTGTTTTTGGACAAGAAGACATTCCTTTTATCAAAAAACGAGATTTACTGAATTGCAGCCATTTTTGAAGTTTTCGAGATTTTTCGCTTCCCCAAAAACGGCCTTTCGAAGCAGCACAACATTGCTTTTAGTATTTCTTTTATGTTTTTAAGTCTCTCACCGATTTACTTGATCAGCATAGATATGGGATCTATGAATTGGTGCGGTTCGCGAGTGACTAACAATCATTCGTATATTTCGACAACTTTCATGGCCTAGGTCATCAACCGTTTGTGCATGGACTGCGAGACGAACAAAGAATGCTGGTTTGATTAGCACGCCCAGTGACGGACGAGCGCTTTGACTGGATCTCATAAAATTACTCTGGAACGCAAGTTATTTAAATAAAGGTGTGGTTTAATTTTAAAACTTCAAAATTCCGGGGCGTGCACACAAATAGGCGGACAGACCGAAATCAGCCACTTCCAGCGTTGCAAATTACGAAAACTAACGCGATCATTCTGAGGACCCCTCGACCGGATGCATTTTATCCACCCCCTTCCCTCCCCGCGAAGTCCGTTTTCCCATGTAGAGTATGCTTCAATGCAATACTACAAGTGCAAATCTGGGTGGGAATCAACCCTAGATTACATTCAGGCAATTTTATAGGCCAGTGAATGTCCTAACCCACATTTGTGCATAAATCATTTGATTCTGCCGTACAGTAGATGACCTAGTTCATGAACTATCTTGATCGGTATTTACGTTAGTAGAACTGCATATAGTCGGTGCGGTTAGGTCTGTTTTGAAATTGATTGGAATCTAAAATGCCCTTTCCTGAAGAACAGGTCATGTAAGGTCAATTTTAATGAGGGAAAACAGGTCAAGATTAGGCAAATTTTGATGTTTCCAGATATCCACGTAATTTTGTATTCTAAGAAGTGTCACCTGATAGAAACCCCTATTAGTACGCGTTGCGCTATAAAATAAATTTCATAGAACCAGGAAAAATATCAAAAAGGCCCACTGTGGAAATGAACAGTGTTATTTGTACTTCACGAATATCTGGCTAAGGCCAATTTATAAAGATTCATCCTTTTCATGGAGAAAGAAGACGTTTGATGTAAACAAATTCCATTTAGTAAAATTGCCACGTTTTATATCGTCACACACAGTAATAACCTTGTTCGACAGTGTTTGTTTTATTACACCGGGAACTGGTAGGCGTAGAAGCACACATATATATAGCTCTATACAAATTTCCCAAGGACAAATGGAAGCGAGCGCGGCCAAAGCCGAGGGGATGGTTAAAACAATTGACGCGCATTGGCGCAGACCTCGGCCAAACAAAGAGTTACTTGTTCGACAGAGTTAAATAGTTAATTGATTTTGTACATAACCCAAAAAATCTGACTACGAGCTGAGGAACCAGACTCGAAAATTTACGCATTAAATGTTATTCCCTCCCCAAAAATCTAACTTATTTTCAATATATTGTTCTGTACAAGCTGCCACTTTTCTTTGCCACGCCGTACAGCAAAGATGTCGAAACAGTTACTATCGGAAGTTGACTTTGAGCGGATACGGTAAATGGCAGCCGAAGGGCTGCAGCCTGAGTTGATAGCTAGTATTTTCAATATTAAGCAGACAAATATTTGGAGAAGTATTTTAGACAAGCCTGCAAAGTCGGCTCAGGTGGTCATATGTGGGAAGAACTTTCCACGAGAGCACACTATACCGACACCAACTTCCAAGTTTTGTCGACGCCTGATGGTTCTGATGGCCATCCAATTCGGAAAGCGATCGGTCTTGCGCTCAACAGCGGAGATGCTAAAGAGCAAGGTATTCATCGACATCGTAAATGATGTCTTCGGTTACAACGACATTCATCGATGCCGAATGGACACTGTGATGTTGCAGGATAATGCCCCTATTCACCGCCCAAAAGGGGTGGGATTCCAATCCAGCTTACGACTATAATCTAATATTTTGGACAAAGGCCAGCCTCTCCGCCTGCTTTCTTCGGAGCGCTTTTAGTCCTGCTAACAGTCCAGACGTCAATCATATCGAAATTCTTTTTGCATTTATCAAAAGAAAGTGGGACCAAGCAAAACGGCATCTTTCAATGGAGAAAAGGATAGCCTTTTGCTTAATAATTTCATAGATCAAACCACCGTAAACAACTTGGTAGTCTCCATGCTCTCTCATCCTACGGCAACATTAGAAGCTAAAGGACAATTAATAAAGTACGATTACGTTGTATTTGTTACTGTTTTTTTATCATTTGGTCTTTGTACGACATTTTCTTTCTCTGTTCACAGTTATATTAGGCCTTGAATAATTGACCCGTCATATAGTCGCATTTTGGATCGGTGGTTCTTCCTACAATAATTCCCTTCTTAATCACTAAATAATACTTTGTAGATCAAACTGTGTTTTGTTTTGAAGCTCGTTCGTATATCTAACGCAGTATAACTTTCGTGGATGCGGGGTGGGCATTACGTGTGCCACAGCTATTTAAGCTCACAGTTCGTGACCCTTCATGAGATAGGTCACGAACCGTGCGTGCGGGAAATGCAGCCGATAGAATAAACTACTGTAACATTTTCCGACTACAATGCCCATGATGAAATCTATCGATGCCCGCTAGTTTTCAAGAACTGCGTCAGAATAGTTGAAAATGAAGAGGGCTGTTGGACTCTGTTTAAAGCTAAACTCTAGAGTAGGTGATTCTATACTTAAAGCACAGGTAATTGATAGAAGCCCATACACGCCTGATTCGCCGATAGTCTGCCGCTGCATGACACAGCTGTGCGGGGTTCGACTCATCAGTGGGTCCCCTAGCACTTCCCGTCTGCTTTCGGGTAGATACTCCAATTTACAAACTGTTGCTTTGTAATTTCCTTAGAAAATAACTGCGAACTTGGAGTAGGTCAGTATATTTAAAGTCTATAGGGTCAGGCCGAGAATTTTTAAGCATGAATATTTTGGCCGAAGACCATCAGCCACAGCGAGTAACCGCATTCTATTCGTTAACGGCCAACAGGCAGTTAGTAGTATACTTTAGGGTAAGGTGATTCCATACTAACAGCACAGGTAGTAGCCAAAAGAGCAAACACACATGTTTCTATTTTCATCTCTTTTTTAGTCTAATGCCACTCGATATCCAGGATCGGTGGGGTGGAGAGGAGTATTTGCATTGCGGCCTTAGTCTTGGCTGAATATGAATTTTCAATAAAAAAGGCAACACAATTTTGGGGCAGGTATTCCGAAAACCCGATATTATTTAACAGACCCTAAATAATACTACTAGCCGCCTGTCAGCAGTTAACGAATATTACGCGGTTACTCGCCGTGGCTGATGGACTTCGACCCAAATATTCATGTATCAAAACTTCGGTCTGAGCCTTCAGACCCTAGATACCCTGACCTGCTCTAAGTTCGCGGTAATTTTCTAGGGAAATTATAAAGCAATAAAGTTGAATTTTGCACCTACCTTCGTTTGCTGAAAGCGAAACCGCTGCGACCGAGAGGAGAAGAATGAGGATCAACATGATTGCCTTGAGTTTGTTTGTCTTATCCCGCGTTTCCTTTTATATCTCTTTCTGAGTAATGCCCTGGGTTTGGGCTGGGCGGGCGTTAGCCAACTTTTTGCCTTTCTAGGACGACACATGTCCAATACTGACGGATGTGCTTGTCACCTGATATCCAGGCAAGTCTACGGGGCGTTCTTCTGCATTTCTCTTGTGTCACTCTCCTCGGTGGCGTGGGGAGAAATTTTCGCGCTGTGGCACTAAACTTAACCTCTTTTACCGGCAGGAATATGAATTTTCAGTAAAAAAGGCAGCACAATTGCAATGCAACTATTCAGAAAATTCGGTATTGTTAAACAGACACTTTGCATTGCCTTGTTTTATTTCCGAAGGAATAACTGCGCGAACCTGGAGTAAATCCTTCGGAACAGACCTTTTCAGGTCAGATCCGAAGGCTGATATGAATATTTGAGCTAAGATTCATCAGCTACTGCGGAACAGCCGCATAATATTCACAAACTGCGCTGAAAACAGCCAGTAATATAGGATTGTGTCATTATTTACCTTACTGACAACACAGGTGGAAGCTTAGAGCCTAGACACACATTTTTCGCCGATCATGTGTCACTGCCTGACGCAGCTGCGAGGTGTTCGGATCATCACTGCGTCGCCGAGCCCTTCCCGTGTTTTTTCTGATATATGAACTCCAGTTCCAACATGTCTTGTTTAATTTCCGAGGAAATTAATGCACGAACTTGATGAGCTGCATCGGGCGGCCGCACCAGATCGGCGAAACACGCGTGTTTGGGATTTTACAGTGCGTTACCGATCTCATGAAATGTTGGCAATAATTCTGGAATGCATTTCCGATTAGGAAGGATTTCTTAAACGGGGTTGTCATGCTGATTAACATGCAGCTTAACCACAGAACATTTCAGACTTGCCAGGATGCCGGTCTGCTAATGCACTTCCTTTTGACCTCCTGTGGAAACCATACTCGGCAAAAATGACTACTTAAGTAGCATGGCTTTTTCCTATTGGTTTTCGATGGCCCTATAAATTCCTACATATTTTATAGAAAACGCAAAAAAACTAAGCGTGTATTTAGGCTTTGAAAGAGTTTCCCAATTCCCGAATAATTTTCGGCCTGATCTGCCATTGCATCAGCGTTTAGCAATTTCAGTCTACAAGGTGCATGCTTTCCGCGTAAGGAAAATCACATATTCCTCTATGTCTTGAGGAGCATTAGTAAACGGACATTTGCGGTCTTGCGTGCATAGACAACGCATGGTCTTAAAAATTTAATAATTAGAAACTTTCTTAAGACCTAAATTCCCACTTTCTTCAAATAGAAAGTATGAAAAAAATGTGATTTCCTTCCAAATGAGCAAAAGAAAGCATATTTTGTGTATGTTTTCGGTAAAATATATTTGCATTTTTAAGATCATCGAAAATCAACAGGAAAAAGACATGCTACTTAAGTAGTCATTTTTTGCCGAGCGTGGTTTCTGCAGGTCGAAAAGAAATGCATTCAAAACCTCGCATCCTGCCAAGTCCGAAATGTTATAGGGTTATGCTGCACGACCCACTTAAGTAATCCTGTCTTATCGAAAACGTATTCCAGAATTTTGGCCTACATTTCATGAGATCGGTCACGGACTGTAGTCAGGAAGACCGGAGGCGGGGGAAGGCGCAGGTGGCTACTAATATAAAGAATACAAGCTGATGGGCCGATTCTCGTGAAGTACATCATTTTGCATTGTCAGAAAGTTCATTGTAGAGTGAATTAGCCCGAAATGGATCATTTGTGGCTGCGGCATGCGGATGACAAATGTGTTGTCTTTAAAAGCAAAAGCATATATTTTCTAATTAATTTTCGATGCCCTTAAAAATTCAGTTATAATTTGCTGGCAAACACGCGGATAGTGGCGCGGGTCAGCAATAAGAAAGGACGAGAACTGTTAGAGGCCTGGGTGTCTGACACCAACGCGATCAACAGGCACATTGACATACCCCCTGCTATCACGCGCTCCGTTCCCGCGGCCAAGGGGCGAGACCCAATTTCCAGCCAAGGGTGCACGCAGTCACGCCACCGTGAGACGGCGTGGGACGCAACTTATCGTGAATACCACCCTCTGCACTCATATCTCTCCTCCCCCCCCCCTTCATGGCGTGACTACAAAAACCACTCATTTGATGTTGCCTTCTCACAGTCTCTGACGATGGCCTACTGTACGAGACCGAAAGCTCAGACTAATAAACCCACTGACCCAGAGATCGGGTCTTCATCTTCTTTACAACAAGAACCTGGGATTCGCATATTCGCTTCCATCCGTAAAGAAAAAGTTAGATAGCGAGGGGATAAAAGCACAAAAAAGATGTCGGCCAAACTGAGCTGGCACACGACTAGGTGGCAGAGCAGGAAGTGGCGCGCAGGTACTGCCTGAGCCCGCTCGAGCACCGGATGATATCGATTAGCATGTGTCAGTGCACTCCGTCGATTGCGCCCCTGTCAACGTTATCGCGACGCGCATATCGACCAATCAAATCGCAGATACGTTTGGGGGCGCGAACGCGTACATTCGCGAGCTCGATACGCCAATTTTTGCTATTAGGGTATCGACTCACCGCCAAATTTTCGAATTTTACATTTCCATCTAAATCGATTTGCCTACGCTGGGGCTAGTTCTTCTTACCCTGCATTGTCATGTGTAAGTCTGGTGAGGTGTTGACAGAAGCGCATCATGCTTATCGGCACGCCCACGTCACCATATAAGACATGAGAATGCTCTTCGTTCAGAACAGAAGGTAATTTCCTTAAAATTGACGAAAACTTTCTGGAGAGGGAGCAAACTGTCTGAAATGTGACTTTTTTTTAGAAAAGTGGGTGCCCGCGAAGCGATCATCCTGAAATAGCTGAAAGCAGAATAGGAAGATTTCTTACACTAGTGCGTCAGACGTACTGAATAGTCAGCAAAACGACCGCCCGAACAGGGACTCGAACCCTGGACCCTCAGATTAAAAGTCTGATGCTCTTTCGACTGAGCTATCCGGGCTCGGCAGCGTGGCTTATAAAAGTGGCACAACTGCGGGAATTTTACGACTGAAAAAGGTGCATTCCAAAGTGCCCTGAGCCCAGTGTGAAAGCTGCAAGGCTGAGCTTAACACTCAGTAGCACCTAATCGCTGTTTAACATACGAGCATTTCGACTGCGCCTAACACTGAAATTTCGCACCATATGCCTAAGGGGCAGCAACATCTCCCATCTTAATGCCTTAATTAAGGCATAACACCTAGGTAAACCAAATGCAAAGGATCTAAAGGGAAGGAACTTACCCTTCCTACATTGTATGCCAGCAGTGGCGACACGCCAATGCAGTGGCAGTCATCGCCAGTGAAAAAAAAATCCTCATCTGCCCAAGCACGTTCAGAGACACTATTATAAACTATCTTATCTACAATAAATAGTCGACAGGCGGTTTGCAGAACGCCTGCACGTCCGAAGGCTTCCCAACTCCACAGTATATACCTACAGTGAAAACTTTACTTAAAATTGGCCCCACAATTCTGCCTAAAAAAGGCCAAAACTCACGCTTAGTCTTCCTATGAATTGGAAGACCATCTATTGCTAGGCATTTAACTACTTCTTCTACTGAACGAGGAAGAGCCAGAGTACGCAACTGGGCGTTCAGCTGAGATTCTAATTCCAAATGCGCGTACTCACCCCTGACCATTGCCGTGATCGGTGCAAAGATGTATGTCGCGCCTAACAGCCTTCGTGCGTCAGCTGGGAGGTCCGACATCCACGGTCTCAAAGCCTTAAGCAGGTCGTTCAAGTGCAAATGTGGAGTTTTTGAGCATAAAGTCCACTTGCACAGACTTTCACGTGAGCTTGAATCCTTCTCCTCTACTTCTGGCGTTGAATCACCTTCTACGTACGTAGACGCACTGGGACCCTCCAACGAAGAAGAGTGTTCGTACTCAAGCGAAGTTGAGGACTCAGATTCGTCCGTGAAGCTATCCGACCAACTGCTAGACGATGTGGCCAACGACGACATTTCCCTCACTGCTTCGCTGATTCTTCGTATTAGTTTTTCCGTTTCCCTACGTGCTTGACGCCGGATATTACGCCTACTAACAGAATTAAACATAACTGTCAGTAAAAAGCAACAAGATGGAACACGGAGGCAAAGACGGGCAAGGCAGGCGATGGCAGCGTTGAGGCAGGCACGGCGTGCGCACTGCAGCGTGAGAAGGCAAAAAGTGGCGCTGGGGTGAGCGTGAGGACAATCGGGCACCGAATCTAATCGATAATCAAGTGCAAGTATACGCGGCCGCTTGCGCCCTTCGCGACGTCGGCGCAGCCGACCAAAGAACCAAGCAAATCGCGAGCTGGTTAGAGACTCACTGCCCCCCTAGAGTACGCGGGCTCCTGGCGAGCTCGCTTGCTATTAGGGAACTGAATTGTGGTGTGCAGAAGTAGACTTCTCTCGATGGTTATATGCATTTCCTGGCTCTTGGCACAACACCATGCCTGACATCGCATGTCTCCCGCAGGATATTTATATACGCCTATTTGTTTTTTTGGTTTTGGCAAAAGGATTGAACATTATCCACTTAGTGTACAAAACACCAATTCGTTGTACTTTCCCCCCAAAATGTGCGCTTTAGGTTCTTTCGTTTGCTCTGGTGAGTATATTCACGTCGCTAGTCAGCCACTCCCAACCTCAGGTATGCAGGACAGGGGACTCGAACCCGCGATCTTTGATCAATGAACATTTTTAAAGTCCAACGCTCTACTACTGAGCCATGGGCCCTTTGTCCTGCCACTTGCAGTGGGGTAAATTAGCGATGGGTGGGTGGAGGAGGGATTGTTTATCGATCAGACTACGGGGCATGCTCGTCCCGTTACGCTTTAAGAGCCCAATCTGAAGTCCTCGTGTGTGATCAGAGAGCGACCAGTAATCACGCAAGCAGGATCATCAACAAGAACAATAGAGGCGGGTGAGGCCGTTTCTGACGTCAGTCAGGAAAAATCACCCACGGACTTGAATGACCCGAGGTTCGCATCCGCGTAAATTTACCAGCGTCAGACGTACTGAATGTAGTCAGAAAAACGACCGCCCGAACAGGGACTCGAACCCTGGACCCTCAGATTAAAAGTCTGATGCTCTACCGACTGAGCTATCCGGGCTCGGCTCCGCTGCTTACAAAAGTGGCGCAACGGCAGGAATTCTGCGACTGCAGAAGGTGCATTTCGAAGCGCGCTGAGCCATGTGTGAAGGGCGCAAGGCTCAGCTTAACACTCAGTAGCACTTAGTCGCTGAAATAATGTTTAACATACGAACCTTTTGACTGCGCTTAACACTGAAATTTCGCGCCATATGCGTTAGGGACAGCGACATTTTCCACCTTAATGCCTTAACTAAATTGTGGTGTGCAGACGTAGGCTTCTTTAGATGATTATATGCATTTCCTGGCTCTTGGCACAACATCATGCCTGACATCGCATGTCTCCCGCAGGATATTTATATACGCCTATTTGTTTTTTTGGTTTTGGCAAAAGGATTGAACATTATCCACTTAGTGTACAAAACACCAATTCGTTGTACTTTCCCCCCAAAATGTGCGCTTTAGGTTCTTTCGTTTGCTCTGGTGAGTATATTCACGTCGCTAAGAATTAATAAATCCTTTTGCAGCTAGGGACCTGATATTGTGGCTGAGGATAGCTCCAAGTGTGAAGCCGAAATCTCAGTCGAATATGGCCCCCCTCCTAACGATAGCATCTCCCTTTCCCTAACGCTGGCTCAGATCAGGTGGCTCTACTTTTTCCTCGGGACAAATTACGACAAACAATGGGTTTACCACGGAAAGCGGTGTCTTGCGGATATTCTTGGCCTGGTTTTTATTGCCAGCCTGCGCAATTCGTACGGAGACAGGTCGAGGACTAACCGACGTCTCAAGTGACTGGCGGCAAGCCTGGGTGATTGTCCAACGTGACCGGTCAAGAAATACCGGCCGGTCAGTCTCATTAGAGCGTACGGTGAACAAAATCAGCGAGGAATCCGTCATGGCAATATGCAGTCGGCAGTTTCGACCCTTACTCAAACCCATTATCAGTGGCAGCTGATGTTTGGCTTCGGGCAAAAGTCCGAAAATCCAGGCAGACAAAAGAAGCGAAGAGACGTGTCCCAGGAAGTAGTCTTGAAGAAGGAGACACGATCGCTGGGATAAGAGCTTTATTAGCCTGACATTTCGGATTCCTACTCGAACCCATCATCAGATACAAAAGCAGATACGGGTGGTTCATGCACATGGGGCTGCAGTATTGATAGGATACGGTCGCCATGCTACCGCATACCTATGAATGGTCACGGCTCCCCCTTCATCCGGGATCGTTGCACTTGCTGTGTCAATTGTTTGATGGCTGACATTCGCGTCGTTAATTGCTGCAATTTCATCACGTGTGTTGGGTGTTGGTGTGATCATTGCTCGACCATCTGACCCACCGATCCTGGCGTTGGGAAAAGTGTTCACCTGTGCGCTCCCCGCGTGGCTAGTTACTCCGCCTAGGCGAAGTTTGGGGGGTAAAGACAGACTACCCTTAGAGGCCACATCAATGTGCATCCACTCATTCACTTGCTCCTGTGGAGTAGGATACATCGGCCGCACAACGAGTCGCCTGGTAAAGAGGGTGCGTAAACATATGCCCGCCTGGCTAGACAGAGGTGAGACCCAGTCGATTTCGACTTCTATTCTCGCGCATTTAATCGATACGAATCACCGAGTCGGTGCCAAGGAAGCATTTCAGGTTGTCTACCGGACACCAACATGCTTCTCTAAAGGCCTACGCCAACGGATACTAGCAACGGCCGAGGCAGTAGCTATACGTCTAGCGAATCCGGTGTTATGATGTCAGAAAACCCTGATACAAGCGCTCTCTCTGCCGTGGCCAACGCCAACCCCAAGTGATGACGGCATGCCGCCTCAAATCCCTAATTACAGTGATGGGTACTCCGTGCACTCAATCCAAGAACATCACTCAGAGACTCTCTTACCTCCCTCCCCTAGCTCTGAGGACCAAAACCCGCCGACCTTGTCATGCGGGCGGCGTGGGGATGATGAGTGTTAATGACTTAATAGCCCTTGAGGCATCTATAAACACTGTTGATTTTGTATATTTTCATTCCTTCATGTAACTGTATTGGCCTGACGAAGAATTACCGAAAACACGTGTTTGCCAACTTTACGTCTCATCTTCATCTTCCTTCCAAAAAGAACCTGGGATTCGCATATTCGCTTCCATCCGTGAAAATGTCGGGCGTAATGCGCTTCGCACAGCTCGCAGCTGGGAGACATTCACCACCCGAGAGGCAGCAACATATGAGCAGCTACGTTTTCTGCACAGATGTGTTCGCGAAGGACTGACACCGAAGAGCCTACGCTACAAGACTCCAGTGAATACTGAACTTGGTAGAAACGTTGCGCAACGTTTTCGCAAGCAAATGACAAGAGTGTTGATTAACGACTGCCACTTGCGCCTACACAAGTACCGCGCCGTCATTGAACATACAAGGACAGAGTGCGCGACATTGTTTGGCGAATTGGTTACTGATTCCCTTGGCCGAACAATATCCATCTTGGCAAAAACGAGACAGGAGTTAAAACGCATGAACCTAGAGCAGAAGTTCGGAAAGTTGAAACCCGAATACAAGACAAACGAGAGGCCGGCGCAGCGTGAGGAGAGAGAAAAATCGATCAGCATGAGGCCGGCCAACACAGCTTGCCACTTTAAGTTAACTTTCTGACCGATTAGGTGCAGTTTACGCTTTGACAATGAAGAGCCGACCCAGCTCTTTGAAACGTCAGCAGTTAAATCAACCTGTTCCGGAGAGCCAATTTTCTTCTTCTTACAAACGAAAATGTGGTGCACAATCTATCTTCCAGACAGTTAGCTGAACAAGAACTGAGAGTGCTGAGTCGTGAAGCCAACTTTAAAACGGCAGATGCCAAACCGGCCGAATTTATCACCGCACTTGAAGCCATGTTGGTAAGAACCAATGCGACCGACGAGGCTAAACACACCGTACGCCAAAAAGTCACCTCCCTACTGCTGACGAACAGGCCCATCAATAATATGTCGCCCGCAGAAATAGAAGCAATGAAGGAATTAAAAATGGACAAAAATATAATAGTGCTGCCAGCCGACAAAGGAAGAGCAACCGTCGTGATGAACCGCGTTGACTACAACGAAAAGGCACAAGCCCTCCTAGACGACCAACAGTCCTACAAGTCCACGCCTCCCTCGCGAGCCAAATCGATGATTGGTCAACTAACTGGACTCCTGAACCGACTCAAGCGAAACAGTGCTATATCGCTGGACGAATGGCGACAGATGAAACCAACGGACACGGCACTGGCCCGGTTTTATGGATTACCCAAAATCCACAAGCCCAAAGTTCCCCTTCGACCGATCGTTGTCTTGAAAGGCAGCCCCACTTACAATCTATCCAAGTGGATGGCCCGAAAACTTAACTTTCTCCGAGAAGGCTCAAGGACCTCCATCAATTCGGCCTCACAATTCCTGGCCGACATCCGAGGAAAAGTTGTCCGACCGGAGCAGATTATGGTGTCATTTGACGTGGTTTCATTATTCACGTCCATCCCACCGGACCTGGCACGCGACGTTCTTCGCAAACGACTCGAAGAGAATTACGACGAGACGAACAAACCCCTAAAAATCGACCACTTACTGCAACTGTTTGCTTTCTGCCAACAACCTTCTTCACCTTCAATGACAGAACATACGAGGAGATCAAAGGAACGCCGATGGGTTCGCCAATATCCAGCCTGGTTGCAGAACTAGTCCTGTAGGAACTGGAAAAAGTCGCCTTCGACCACTATGAACCTGCATTTTGGCGCCGGTACGTGGACGACACGTTCGTCATAATTGAAAGGAGCAGACTGGCCGACTTCCAAGACCTGCTCAACGGCATCTTCCCAGACATTCAGTTCACAAGGGAAGAAGAGCATGCCGAACAGCTGCCTTTCCTTGAAGTTCTCGTCACACGCACACCCAACGGCGAACTCAACACCACGGTGTACAGAAAGGCGACTAACACGACTCAGATTCTCAACTACCACAGTAACCACCCAATGGCGCATAAACGCAGCTGTGTTAGGACACTCTTCCAGAGGGTAAAAACGCACTGCAGTGAACCAGAGGGACGAGTACGAGAACTTCGGCATCTTCGGGACCAACTGGCAAGGAATGGATACCCGAACAGCTTCGTCAGCCGCTGCCTCCGCACGCGCCCACGGCGAACAAACGGAAGAGAGCTGCCAACACTCTGGCACCCTCTGCCATATATAAAGAACGTATCCGAAGCGATGGAACGTATCGCTGGAGAGCTCGGCGTGGGTATCGCTCACCGTCCGACAGCGACCATGCGCAGCAAAATCATGCAAGTGAAGGATCGCCTAGACGTGGGTGAACAATCGGGCGTCGTCTATCAGATCCCATGTGGGGACTGCCCTCGCCACTACACTGGACAAACCGGACGACGACTTAGCTTACGAATAAGGGAGCACAAACGGGCGGCCCGGAGAGGCGACCCGTTGTCTCAGGTCGCCACTCACACCCTGGAGGAAGGCCACGAATTCAACTGTGCGAGCACGCGGATAGTGGCGCGGGCCAGCAATAAGACAGGACGAGAACTGTTAGAGGCCTGGGTGTCTGACACCAACGCTATCAACAGGCACGTTGACATATCCCCCTGCTATCACGCGCTCCATTCCCGCGGCCAAGGGGCGAGACCCAATTTCCAGCCAAGGGTGCACGCAGTCACGCCACCGTGAGACGGCGTGGGACTCAGCTTATCGCGAATACCACCCTCTGCACTCATATCTCTCCCCCCCTTCATGGCGTGACTACAAAAACCGCTCATTTGATGTTGCCTTCTCACAGTCTCTGACGAGGGCCTCCTGTACGAGACCGAAAGCTCAGACTAATAAACCCACTGTCCCAGAGATCGGGTCTTCATCTTCTTTACATACATTAAACTGCTCATTCTTTTGCTCATTCGGTTGCAAGTAACGTTTTCTTTAGAATTAAACTGGAAAGAAGGGAAGTCAGATTTAATTGTGAAATTATTTAATACCGTGAAATGGCCGTTCATAAAACGTCGCGCCTCTGCATTTACTAATGTGGCTTGTAAATTTAGTAATATGACTCCAATCCATTGCTCAATTTTTTAAACCCCATATGGTCTCCTGTTAGTACCGTGGAGAAGTATATGGTTAACCGTACGCAAAAAAATACACGGTTTGTAGGTTGAAAACCATGAATGCAGGTGTAACGGCAGGTTGCTTTCAGAATTATTCTGGAATTGGAAACGTTTTTGGAAACCGAATTCTACTTTTCCTTCGAGTATAAAATTGAAAGACGATAACGTTTTCCACCGACTGAGCAAAATGATGAATATTTTTATGCACGTTTGACATTAAATATAAGTAAATCTTTAAGGGATTCGATAATCAATGAAAAATACAGGCATGTGGTTTGAAAACCCTAAATGCAAGTTTTCCGGCGAGTCGGGTTCAAAATTACTCGGGCATTGGAAAAGACTTTAAAACCGATTTATTCCCTTCCTTCAAAGATTAAACTGGAAGAAAACGTAATTTTCTACCGAATGAGCAGACATTTGAATATTTTTAGGCATGTTTTCCATGAAATATAATTGAATGTTTAAGGGCAACGAAGATCAATGAGAAAATGCATGCTATGTGAGTAGTCGTTTTTTACAGAGTGCGGCTTTTTCATTCAGCCGGAAGGAGGTTTGTTCGAAAGCCAGCCTCCTGAGGTAACTGACTTAATGTAGAACTATGCTGCATAACGATCAGTTTTACAACACTTTTTAAGAAATCCGTACGAGACGAAAACGCACTTCGGAATTTCGGTTGACATTTCATGAGTTAACCCACATGCCACATTTATCTAAAATCCCTCTGCAAAACGAACTCTAATCTATGAAGATCAACTTCGGTTACAAATGACCAACCACATTTGTTCAACGCCTTTGCAACGGGACACCGTTTACAGTGACAAAACTAACGAAATTCTAGTCCAAAAGCAATCTGACTAAGAAGTCTATGACTGAACTTCATGAACCTTTCTGAAGGCAGATTTTATCCAAATATTGCTACATTTATCCAAGCACTTGAATCTGGTCAACCCGTGTTTTCTCAATAATAACCTTATTTCTGCCCTGATAAGTGACTGCACGCAATGAAAACTTTTATGGCTCATTTCACAGACATGATTGACATTGACCACGCCTGGATTTAACAACTCTGGTGGCTTTCAATCAAAACCGGTGACCTGCCCAACGTACCAGGACCCAGGCACCTCTCGGTTACTTCGCAATGTACACAGCTCAAAACAACTTCCACGAAGTCGTGATTTTCCGTGAGGTTATATTGAATGACTCATCCGAAAGGCCATATCTAACCGAGAGAACGATGTCCACCATTTGCTTCACTGAAGGATGAAGTAGGCACAGTGACTTGTGCTTGAATTAGTTTATAATGAGAGTGGACTTGTTCTGCATCTACCGCACTCTCTCCTCCCCCTTCCAACCTGGGACCGGTGTCAAGGCACAGTCAAGAAAACCGGGGAGCGGGAGAGGGAGCAGGCGATTGGCGCGATAGGAACCTGTACCCGGGCGTAGCATCATACTCTCCGGTCCTCAACAAACACTTGATAAGTATTTCAACCAACAACAACGCGACAATCCGTCAGAAAGACGAGGTTGACAGGGAGACCATGCCCAACGGGAACGCAAGTGCACCTACTGGTAGGGAATCATATGCCGGCGAACAGGAGTCTGCGAGAGTCATGGTTTGCTGAATCATGGCATAGCAGACGCGCACAATCCTTAAAGGTCAGAGGGCTGAGATGCTACTGTTAAATCAGTCTCGAGGTTTTCATTTATTACAAGCAGTGACAACGTACTACGGTAAACTGTTCAGCGTATAAGGTCTCCAGCAGGCTGTATGGTAGCTGGACATGTACAGTAGGTGGGCTAACTCTTGAAGGGTCAACCAACATTCCGAAATGCGTTTTCATCTCGAAAAGATGAGTTAAAAAAGATCGTAAAAAGAATCATCATGCAGCGTAATTTTATAATGATTCAGTTACTTCAAGAATCGGGCTTTAAAACGAACTTCTTTCCGGCTGCATGCAAAAACAGTATTCTGTAGAAAAGAACTACTGAAATAGCATGCATTTTCTAATTAATTTTCGAAACCCTTAAAACATTCAGTTACAAATTCATGGAAAACATGCATAAAAGTAGTCATTCTCTTGCTCATTCGGCAGAGAATTACGTCTTCTTCCAATTTTATACTCGAAGGAAAGGTAAAGTTCAGTTTTTAAAAAGTTTTTAATTGTGAGACTATTTAATACTGTGAAACGTCCGTTCATAAAACGTTACGTCTCTGCATTTACCAATGCAGCTTACAAAGTTAAGAATATGGCTCAAATCCACTGCTAAATTTTATGAACGCCGTACGGTCTCCTCTTAATACCGTAGAGAAATTTATGGTCTAGTTAAGTGCTAGATTTGGGCTTTACCTACAGTATGCAGGTCGCTTCAAAGGAACTCAGTATCAGATGTGGTTATGTAGCCCCACCTGAGGTAAACAAACACCAGTCACCTCTAATACGGGACCGGTGTTAATAGGGCTTTTACAGGTGGGGCCGAGGAACGCGCAGGTAACGAGGTCCAGTAGTTGTATGCAAAAGAAAGGTTATTGGGAATGCACGGATGTACTTTGAGTGGTTAAGAAAAAGTTTCCCTGACCCCTAACCCTAACCACTAACTCTAAGCTCTAACCCCTAACCATAACCCTAACCCCAACTCCAACAGTATTCTGTCCTTCAAGTGGGACTAAAAAACCACATCTTACCGAACTCATTAACTGGGCTCTTTGAACAGTAGGAAAGATTGAAACGTCAGGTTTAGGCCAATCGATGTTTTGGTATGAAACATATGCTTGGTTACTGACGATGTTTGGCAGTTTCTGACCTCAAAATTCATGTGATTTGTGGCTAAGTTACAACAGATGTGCAGAAGGCAAGGATTAAAGAAAAGCATAGCCGCTTGTCTCGATTTGGTCTTTTCCTCAAACTTTTCGATTAAGTCTCTTCGTGTCATTTAAAAGAAATCACTTTTTTGACATACAGTCATTAATATTTAGCGTGACGGCACCGTGATTATCATCTTGTTTAGAAATCGTTAGCTATTTTTCGACCCACAGTCCAAAAAAGGTATTGACATGCCGTAATCTGAAATCAAACAGCGCTCTAGTTATTCTTTGTGTGATAAACGAGTGCCTAACGAAATTCAGCCGAGAATACTTCTGTGCAATTCAAGCGTGACTTCATGTTGCAAACGACTTGAAGTGAATTCTCTGTCCTGGTGCCTGCCAAGTAGTTGTGGCGCGGTTTATCTCGTTGCAAAACTTGTTAGCGTACTCCTTGAGGTTTGATATTAGTAAGTGACACAAAGTAGTTGAAACGCACTCGCGAAATTCGTTGCTGTCAATGAACGCAGTCATGTATGCCTATTTTTGAATCTGTACCGCTACCAAAGTGCTCTACGCTAAGTTCAGCGAAGATACCCATGTAGGCATTTAAGAAGTCAAATTAGGCAAATGTACGCTTTCGACTGTTCCTCACCAGGCTTGTACAGTAGGATAATGGAAGGCAGAGTAGCCAAAGTTTAAACAGCCAGCAAACAGCAAGGATGGGGGAGGTGGTTGAGGACGTTCAGAGGTTATAATGTCTAGCAATTAGCTATGTGCAGTATGTTATAACCGACAAAGACATAGGGGAAACTGGAATGGCCATTTCTGGCTTATTAGCCGTTCTCAGCCAATCATACCCAACCCCGAAGTGTGGCACACCCGAGGCGCGAACTCGCGACCTGTTAGTTAGAAGTCCACGCCTCTAACCACTTAACCACGAGCCCGCTGCCCTGTCGGCTTCGATAGTGAATTTTCAATGGTAGGGGGCGCTCACCGATCTATCTTACGGTACTCACTCGTTCGGTTGTGCCTTACGGGCTCTCTCTCGAGCCCAACCAACCGCCGCACAGCGGTGCATGATATAGGCAGTATGTCATTACCGACAAAGACAAATTAACTGTGTCTCTGTTTCGTCACCGTAACGTGAAATGGCAGGCCTGATGATGAATAATCGGAAGCGTACGTCGACCGAAACTCCCGCCAGGCGTCTTACGACCCCTGGAAAGACTTTTACGATTAAGACGCAAACCAGCGCAGGGAGGTACAAACATTCAACTTCGCAGACCCACAGAAACAGTAAGGAATAGTGGGAGAAACAGATACTTGTGTATATGGAAAATGGGCTGTATTCTAAATGACTCGAGTATATTTCTAGAAGAGGACAGTAGTAAGGGATAAAATCAAAAGCATTGGAAAATGAGAACGCACCTGTCACACGTAACGCTGATGTATTTTTATCATCACTGAATTCCAAGTGGTCATTTTTTGTGTGTTTGCTATGCTTTGAAAAAGCACAGAATGATCTCAGCTATATTGCGACAACACCAGGCATCCTCGTTCTAAACTGCGAATTCAAATATTCTGATTAGAGACAAAGTTTATTACGTACATTGCTGCGTTCTTAAGTAAGGCATTAGGGAGTCCAATGCACTTCCACTGACCATCTGAATATTGATCACTATATTCTGCCAGCATCACACGGTGATTTTTTCGCCTCTACAATTAAAGACGCCGAGTTGTCTACTATAATTTATTAAGTAAGGGTGTAAATTACGACGCATTTGTTGGGAAACGAGGCGATCGGTATCTGCCCATCATGATGATAGCATTCCGAGGGAATCTGTCTCTCTAGCGGCCTAAGGACAACTCAGTTCCAACATGGCTTTCTTGAATTTCCCTACCAGGATGTTTATTTTCCTTCATATCATTCTGCTAGGTGAAATTTATCCTGTCGCTACTTAGGGGTAAAATGCAACTGGGATATTTAATACGCTTACGGTTACATCGGAGGAAGTGTATCTAAGCTGATTAACACTTTTTGGCCGGCCAACTCCATGTTAACGAAATAATGCATGTTTCTAGCCCTTCGGTCACATCGCTGGCATCACTATATGCTCGAAAAGATTGCTGGTGAACTTTTTTCGGCGACTCACTCTGTCCACTGGATCTAGAATCCAGAATGAGGTCGACACTCTGAAGGCACATTTCCCTACAACTCATGCAACAGCCACTAATGTCTCTCAGCTGGTGGTGGTCGCCGTCAAGTTGGACGAATGATCTTTCATGTGTGTCCGGGTTGTCTCCTTTACCAAGCGATATTCATTCGAGCCCGAAATCTGTTTGCGTACAGCTCTCATGTCTGACTCCGCAAAACTTCCCTGGACGTGGCAACCAATTCACAATATTCGTCGCAAAATACGGCCAGACCCGGATTAACCCAACAGACTCCAACGGTCGTGGGCATGAGTAGGAGTTTTGGCACCCATACATGGGGCCTTTGGGCCACACTGACTATTTCGTCCAATGATATGACCAGTCGTCATACAAAGGCCCCGTCACGATGGGGGTGGGAAGAGGGTGACTCCAATCTACTACCACCCATGCCTCCGGCCTTTGAATGGTGAAGGCCTAGGCAAAGTGCATAGTGTGTCTCAACCTTATGGGCCTCAAGGATTGTACGCATACGCTATGCCATGATTCAGCAAATAATGGCCCTCGCAGACCGGTATGCGCTGGAAATTCTCTGTAACCCGATTCCTTGTCGGTAAATAGGCTTGCGCTTCCACTGGGCATACAGGCTGTGTGCATGGTTACTCAGTGACTTGTGTTATCCTCTCTCTCTCTGACCCACTTCTGTCGTTGGTTTAAATCCTGGTCATCATAAATAGGCAGGCAGTCACCTGACTTTAAGAGCGGACTTGTCAAATGAAGCCAAACTTCTAGAGGAGGGCTCGTGTGAGCAGACAACAGCTTGTATTCTTGTCGGCCAAAAGTGCCATTCGAAGTACCTACTTTTCACATCTTGGGGTCAGCAGAGCCGAGTCTTTAATCATCCTCAGCAAAAGCCTGCGGTGATCGACCTGGAATCGACATTAACTGTTGAATCGTCGTTATGTTGTTTTCCGTAAGGAAAGTTTTCGAGTCCAAAACTTAGTATTCGTCGGCATCAATGCGCTGAACACTAACTGACATACAGCGGGTTTCCTCGCACCCATTCGTGTTGACTTCCAACTCCCCATGAGCACGTAAGAGTCTGCCGACAGGCGTCAATGGGGATCAGCTGCTGAACTGCCCGTTCCACGGATTCTGTCGATAGTTATCATCCCAGCTGGAAGGCACAACCATAAAGGCCCTTAAAATTAACAACGAAACTGCTGCCCGAATCTTCAGCTCAAGGCGAGTGTGACATCCCCGACGGCAATTTCTATCATTGTCTTTTGTTTTGCTGCTAACCGTTTGTTAGTAACCAGACTTTACTCATATCACCCTGCCTATGTCTCTGTGCCGCTATTCGTCGGGCCTCGTCATTCTTTGTTCATAGTTCTTTGCCCATTGTCTATTGCTCTTTGTCGCCGCTCGCTTTTAAACCGGCCACCACACTTTGGTGTCATTCGCTGACTGCTCGTTCAATCACCTCGAATGTACGTCCACTTTTCAATTTATTCCCCGCCTTATTAACTCTATCGTGCTCCGCTAATCATACTGTTTATTGCTATAGAACCACAAAGAATAACCCAGTTATCCCGATTGTCTTCTGACATAACTTTGACCTCGGGTGCGTCTATTCCGGTGAATAAACCGGCACTGAATCGAGAAGGGTTACTAACAGTGGGCGTGGGGCATATTATGTACTGAACTTACTACTGACATTAGATGCCAAGTCACGCACATCTGCACAAAGGACATCCCCGGACTTTCCGTTTAATCAGGACGTTCTCGGCAATTTGCGTATGCTCTCGAACGACCCGCCAAGCTAACGCTTATCCACTTGGCTCTACGCGTCTGTCTGGCCGGATGCGGAAGGCTTGAAAAACAGCAGCAGCATTAATGAGACTTCTGCCGCTTAGGTCCTCATGCCTGGTCTCACCTGTCTCCTTGAAGACAGCCACAAGAACAGACGAGTTCGGTCTTCATGCTCGGTTAATATTCTCATGAAGAAATTATGGGCTAGGATAGAGGTTACGGTTGTGGTTGGGACTAAGTTCAAACGAGCCTAAGGACCTGTGAGGCCGTTAACTACGTTGTTGCTTTTCAATTTCCTCAGAAATAGGCTGCTAACATGAAGTAAATCAGTTTATAATAAGGTCTATAGGCTCAGACTGGAATTTGATGTGGGAATATTTGGGTCGAAGTCTATCAGCCACAGAGGGATATCCTGTGACATACCACTAGCTGCCTGTCGGCATTTAATGAATACGACGCGGTTATCCCCCTGTGGTTGATGGACTTCGGCCCAAATATTCCTACACTAAATTTCTGTCTGCGCCTATAAACAGTATATATCGATTTACACCAAGTTAACGGTTAATTTTTGAGGAAATCAAAAAGCAGCAATCTCCAAACTGGAGTATCTACCAGAAGCCCACAGGGAAGGCTTGAGGTCCCATTGGTGGGCTGATCCCCTCGCAGCAGTGCCATAAGGCGGTAGAATATCGGCGAAACACGAGTTTCAGGGCTTCTAGCTGGCACCTATGCTGTTAATATGATAATATTATACAATGGCTCCTGTTATCCCAAAGATATAAGCTCCTACAAAGCCTTAATTTGCTTTCAGCTGCTTCCAGTGCCACTAACCGAGCAGATGGTCGTAGCTCGCTGAGAACCAGTATGCCATGAATCAAATGACCAATCCAAGATCAGTTTGCGTACCCACCAGCACAGGAGCGTAGAGGGTGTAACGATCTCCGCTTCGCATTCGATTATAAACAAGTGGTTCCCGAAACCAGGTGTCGCTATAGTTACTTACAATTCAAACTTCAGCATGGCTAATTGCGCCACAAGAAAAGTCTATACGGCAATTCCTTTAAAACAACTTCCATGAAAGTGGGGCCCCAGAGACGGCGAAGAAGTTGATGTGGGCCATGAGACATGTGCATAGGCGTTTGCCATTGGCTTGCTGGCGATGGGTGCACGTTTGCAGCCACCTGAGTCAATTCGCAAAAAGTAGAAAATTGTAATATAATGCAGGAGAAGAGAACTATGTTCTTCAAATTCCGTTGTCAAGAGGACGCGGCAAGTGAGCTCCTGAGAAGGTGTCTTGACCAAGCCGTTTTACGGACCTTCCTGGCGGCTAGAGTTCAAGTACTGTTTCGACCAACCCCGTCTTACGCGACGAAGGTAAGGATAGGCTACCACTTCACAACACCATCATGCGCATTTACTCCTTTTCTTGCTCCTGAGGAGCAGGCTACACTGGTCGTACGAGTCGGCGCCTATCGGCAAGAATAAGTGAGCACTTGCCCGCATGGCTGAGGAAGGGTGAAGATAACAGCAAACATGGCTCCATACTCGCACACATGGTCGATTCTGGGCATTGTGTGGATCTCAACAAAGCTTTCCGTGTGATTTACAGGGTCCAATATAACTACCCTAATCGACTGGATCAGCGCTTACTTGCAGCAGCAGCAGCAGCAGCAGCAGCAGCGGCAGCAGCAGCAGCGGCAGCAGCAGCAGCAGATGCGACTGTCACCAGGCTATTGGCCGGTCCTGCGCCTGCAGAAGAACCTCTTGCACGCTCCGCGTCTGCCGTAGACAGGGCTCGATTAACTGTATGCATGTCTCCGCACCCCCGTCCCCCCTCTCCAGCTCCCATTGTGACATGTCTCTACCTAACCCTCATAGTCACTGACTGCCTCCTCTCCCTCCTCCCGCACTCTATTCACATACTCCGTTTGCATGAAAGGACAAACCGTAATCTATTGCAGTTAGCACTCGCACGTTTCAGTTTGTACCTCGTTCACATATAAATGTACAGGCCCGATGGGAATTTATCGAAAGCACGCGCCAGTTCGCCAAATGTTCTATGGGAGTTTTTACAACCTTGAAAGTAACTATAATTACTAAAATTGTTTAAAGAAGCCAACCATACGGTATCAATCAAGTTGAGCTGCAGGAGAAAATCTAGCCAATATTTTTAAGTGTCCCAGACAGATTCTACCAACGGGATGGGTAGAATTGTAGCCCTAATTAGTATTTTCTCACAGACGAAGGGATAAGTAGGAGACAGAGAAGAATACTGCGCACAAACGTTGAGACAGTCAAGTCGCAAAATAGACGGCAATAATATTGACATGAAATTCATGGAAGAGGTAAAGAGGAATGCAAGGGAAATTTGTACATGAATTTACAGGGAAGCAGGACATAGGTGAGTAAGTTACTCTGGTGATAGACCATCTGAGCCTACACAAGTCCGTACACCGCCATTACTGTTCTTGTTCTGCTCTCCCTCTTCCTCGTCTTCTTCGTTGGCGGATTCTTCCGGATCCTCCTCTTCATCTTCTTCCTCATCACAATCATCCTCTTCAGAAGGAGGCAACATATCCGCATCCAAGTAGTCCCCAGAATTTTTGGGTTTTACCGATGGCGGAATAAAGGTAAAGACAGCTGGCCTAAAATCAAATTTTTCAAAAGAACCTTTGACATTCATGCTAATCCATAGCCCTATCTAAATAATATAGGTAGGCAGTATGTTATAAGGAGAATCGTGTGGCGCAGACAGTTCACAATGCATTAAGACCCCACACAGTTCACGGACCTCTTAACAGAAACCTTTCAATAACGATGGGTAGGTCCTAAAAGATACGAAAGTGCTTATCGCAACAACCATGGAGGACTGCATAAACCATGAGTTTCTGCTTAGATCTGGTCACAAACAAGCGTACGTCCTCGGAAATAATACCAACACCGAATTCCGCTGTCTACTAGGCGGTAATAAATACTGGACAGAAACTCTTTTCCGAGGACCAGCACTCAGACTCAGTGGTGGATACACGGTGCTCCTTCTATTCCTTCGGACCGGTTGACTGTGGGCGCCTCAAGTTCAATAGTGGGTTACGCCGACAACCCTTGGCCTCGCGATGAGATGACCCGGAAAAGCAATAATCGCAGTGATTATGGACCACGACAAATGAGAGGCAGCGTGCGGCTGTCGTTGTTGGTTCAGATGGACAGACTTATCTCTCATGTTCAGCCGGCACTTATGACCTGCGTGAGCCAGATACGCGCAGGAGGGGCCAATGCAGTTGATCATTTGAAGCGTTAAAATTCAAGAACACTTCTTCAGTCGACTAACTTCCCTTACGACAGGATTCTTAGGGACTACATCTTCGGTATACGCCACGGTTCGAAGTATGCAGGCATTAAGAAAGCCTAAGGAGATATACTAGGGTGAGATAAACTAGGATGAAAGATAAACTATTGGTAGCGGACATTCATGATGGCGGTGAGGGAATGCAGTTCATGAGCGACAAAATAATTGGTAGGAGGATCCGAAGATGCCATGTAAAAACCCGAAATAACTATACATTGGCATGAGAATTTTTTCTTTTTATTCCGAGAGCATCCCTGTGGATCGAACCAGATCAAGAACGACTGCGTATGTTAGTAACGACAATTTTACAGCAGATGTGTCGACAAATGGAAAACCACTCACCAGTCGGGACCGTCCATTAATTGCGTGACCTGCTTGTCCGTCAAAATACACCGAATTTCGGCTTTGACCTTGGGATTGTCAAGAGGAGCGCACAAAACGTAAGTATCTACAAAGTCCACGATTAGGTAAAACTTGCACGTCTTACTTGGTGCAAAATAGTAGGCATTGCGAAATTTCTCCGGGATAGACACGAGAATCGTTTCGCCGTTATCAGCAAGAGCCGAAAAGAGATAGTTCCCTAGGGATTTTAACAGCTAAGGAACCTGAACATGTTTTAAGGGTAAAAACTAACCAGGTGGATGCTTTCGTCCTCCTTCGGATGAGGGTCATCTCGACAAAGGGCTTGAAACGCGCGCTTACGCTTAGAAACGCTGCAAAAATTCATAACTTTCGAGGAAGTGGGTATAACTGTTGCAGGGAAAGACGACCTAAAATGCAAGAACGCAGAGACCAGTTGAATTTCGTTAGATATCAACGGTCAGACAGACCCTACATCGAAAAACAAGTGAGATAAGCAGTGAGCCATCATGCACTTATAGGATTTTAGGGGGACGTAGCTGTCAAATCAAGATAAACTGTCCAGAACTGTGAGGTATATAAGGATGTACAGAAAGAAGAGCATCGAAATAGAGGCCCCAAACACCCGGCTGGTTGAACGCTAATGCGCAGTTTGCGGACCAGGGTGATTTGACTTGCAGAAAATATTATGTCGACGGGCATGGCAGACAAATACAAGATTGGAATGACCAGTTGTCAATCAACCGAAGACAAATGCCAATCGAGTCGATAAATAATTTCTCTAAAGGTGCACTGCAATTACGACGATGAAGACCAATAAAGCCGCTAACGAAGATGGCGTATTCGTCACTGTTAGGAAAAATAGGGTTTATTCGGTCCGCATCTACTGTGAGGTTCGACCCCTCGTGATTAACGGGTACTAAGTCGAAGACCACTCTGTAGCCATAAGAACAGAGTAAGGAAGACATAAACGACCTGACTGATGTTTCTGGGGAGATTCTTGCATACTTGCGAAGCTAGTTATGGAGTTACCGCAACATGCCAATTATCACAATTGTCGTCAACGACGGGTATGGGTGTTGGGCCCTATAAGGCAACTGACCACCGTCTGAGAATAAGTGAAGTAGACAGACACCAGCACAAAATGAGATGGTGAACATTCGCTGCAACAACGTCACGCGAATATCTTAAATCCTTGAGAACTAAATAGTCTGACCACCTCTCCAGTTGAGTCTTTCAGTAAATCCAACGTCCACTTAAAGGCGAAAAAACTTCTACAAAACTGGTTCCTGAATCCTGGGTACCAAGCATTCGTCGCAAGGTCAGGATAGACAGACCAACCGCCGTGCAAAACAACATTTAAAAGGGTATTATGAGTGAGGTCGTCGGAGCGGGATAGGACACTTGCAACCACAATACACGTAAATAACTAGGATCGGACGACACAAGTCAAGGAGCGTAGTGTCCCAGACGCGATAGAATCATCGGATTGTCTGGTATTCTGCAACACACAGAAACCAGCAAATCCAACCAACAGCCTAAAGGCTGTTCTTGGAAATGTCTACAGCAGGATGGGCTGCAAGCCCGTGGGAATGCACATCCACAATTAAATGCCGAGACTGCGAGCGTGACGGCGGGCCTATGCGCAGGCTCACACGGCGCAAGTTGAGATCCAGGCCACCCCTTTTCCGTTTTTTTTTTAAATTCTGGTTGATGTACGTTGTGGACGATGGGGTGTGGTGGTAAGCATGGGTGCGGGATTTTGCCGTGTCGCCCTCTCTAGCCTCCGGTTTTCACGACTCTGTCTTGACACCCAGCCCAGGCAGGGGAGGAGAAAGTATGGTTAGCAATGCGAAATTTCATTATCACTATAAACGAAATCACGCGCAAGTCTTCGTCCACGTTCGACGAACATCGTTGATTACGCGTAATCCACCGAATTGTCAGGGTCAGAATGGATGTCACGAACTTTTCAGCCTCTACTCTTTCAAGGAAGTAGTTCAGTCATAATAAAACAGGTATATATAATACTATTAAAAGAGTGCGTATATCTCAAAGAGCACCGCAGCCTTAGGTGAAGGTTAGAAGCTGTTGAGCAACTTCTGCGGAACTAATGATGCATTTTTCCTCATTGTCAACTAAATGTAATGACACACAAAGCATACTATTTAAAAAATATAGAGGAACTTATATGAATCCTGGTAAAAACAGTTAATGGAATGCCCAACTGCACAACAAGTGTCGACTCAACTTACAACACGCCACCGAACGCAAACACCAAATCTAGTTAGCAGCCAACTCGACACCTACAAGTTGTAGGTCAAATGTTTTCTTTCACCTTGAAGTTATCAGAGATGTTAAAGTAAGCCAACTAACTCTGAATTTATTAAAGTATGGGAAGCAAAATATCTTTAGGTTATCATAAAAGTGTGCATGATAGCTGTAGACGTGAAGGACCGCAGTGTGTAACACATTTCTTCGCTAACAAGGACCCAATTTCAGGAACCTTTTTACGCGGGAAAAAACCCGAATCCGTCACTAAACAGTATCCAGCTAAGAGCTCAAAAAGCGTCACCGGGGAAACACGTATATATTATCATCACCCTTCTTCGAAAATCTGTCAAGACTTGGAAACCCGCAGGTGTCGAACTGTATTCAAAAAATTAATAATAGGCAGGTTAGGGGGATTCGAGCAAATGCAAAGGCCCTGGAATAGGACAACACCGGGAGGTGGATAAGTAATCTGCAATGGATCACTATTTAAAGAACAATTACAAATTTTCTTAGAACTTTTGCGAACAGATATTCAGCAACATGCTGAAATATGTAAATGTGCCTATTTGAGACAGCCCTGAGGATTATGTAAAGGGAAGTTTGAACAGGGGTGGAGAGTTAACGTGTTGAGTGGATATGTATAAAGCCTAATCAAATGATGATCCATACCACCGAATCGGTGGATGAGGCCATGGCTGCTTTAGTAGGTCAGTTAATCAGTCAGTGTATTTGAGAGGAATAGGCTTACGTCATTGAACTTCTTATTTGTACGTAGCAAATCGAGAAAGTAAGCAAAAATGCGAAGAAAGTATTGCATTAAGTGAATTTGGACATCGGTTCACATAGGTCACTTGTTTTTTGGTTACAAAGTCACATATTCCGCTTGTTGCTGCAGCATGTCTGTGAAGCCGACATTTAAATATCTCCACAGATTGAGACGTAACAATGGTCTCGGGCATGTTCTTCAACGGTTCCACGACACGGTTGCAGAATAAATAATTTCTCACATTCAATTTACCTTGGGGTGCACGAAGTTTGGAAGGAAAGTCGCCGAAGGTAAGTTATAGTGGCGAGTTAGAAAAAGTCGTCGCACCGGAGGGCGCAGTCCAAGCCACACACTATACGGAAAGTTTTATCAAGTCATCACTCAAATGCCCATAACTCAAAAGGATAGCGATTAAGGTTGTTTAAAAGGATCTCGTATGGCAGTGCACCTTGACGTCTTATTAATTTTGTTGCTCGCCTCTGCACCCTTTCGAGCAGATTGTATTCCTACTGCGTCCACGGTCTCCAGGCCTGGACTGCATATTCGAGATGCAGTTTTACAGACGTGCGAAGACTTTCGAGAAGCAGTCTTCGTCGAAAACTGCGAATGTCCACTTGATGGCGTAAAGCATAGAAGTTGCAGCCTTAGCCGCCTTTCAACACTGTGTAGAGGGCTTTACAATGTCTGCAACCCAGACTCCGAGATTTTTTTGCGTTTTTGTTTCTCGGAGTAGCATCCCGTTCAGATGTTATTGCCGCGTACTAGTGGTCCAATTTTCGAGGCGCAGGATGGTGCATTTGTTAAAATAAAGGACAAGCGACATGTGCGGGACCACTCGTCCAATCAACAAATATTTTCCTGGAAGTTTGCCTCGTCGGCAGCATTCTGGATGACTTTCCAGATTTTTATCTCATCCGCAAACTTGGCACTATCACAGTCCAACCGACCGACACAATCATTGATGACCAAGAGAAAGAGGGTTGGTCCGAGCACTGAACCTCGTGGGACTCCACTCTCTATGAATGTGCGCCTTGATCGCTGTTGTTCTACGCAGACAATTTGGGATTGGCCGACGAGGAAATTCTCGATCCATTTTAGAAGTTTGCCGCCGATGTCCATTATTCTCAACTTGTACAGGAGACGCTAGTGCGGAACATTGTCGAACGTCTTCCGGAAATCAATATAGGTCGCATACACAGTGTGTTTTGCATCCAGTGCTCTTGTCCATCTGTGCATTATATATAGCAAGTTCGTTGCACATGATCTTCCCCTAATAAAACTGTATTACGCATCGGACAAGAGGTTGTTGGTTTCCAAATAAGCCGCCAACTCCTTTTTGATGGTTTTCTCTATCACTTCGAAGCAGACTGATGTCAGACTGACGGGTATGTAGTTCGTCGCAAGAGCACGACTACTGCTTTTGTAAAGGGGTGTAATGTGGGCCGTCTTCCAGTCTGTGGGAAGGATTCCAGCATCAAACGATTTCTGTCACAGAAAGGTTAGTGGTCTGGCCAGCTGTCGGGAAACCTCAAAGAGCAGCTTTGCTAGGATCTCGTCCGGTTCGGGAGATTTACATTCCTTTAAGCTTTTTAGTTCTTCCACAATCGCTTCTTCTCGAAACACAATATTCTCGATAGTGGGATCTCCCATGTTCTCAGAGCTAGATGGAATAGAGTCTGCTTCTCTAGTGAAAACAGATTGGAAAAACTGAGAACAATGCTCAGCTTTATTTGTACTGTCCGATATCTCAGAACCGTCATCATTGCTCATGACAGGAATGGGATTCCTGTTACGGGGGCTCTTCCGCAAATAGCTGTAAAGAAATTTCAAATTTCTAAGGGCTCGGGGGAGCAGATTACTCTCGAAATCCCGTTGCCTCTTGGAAATCAAGCTTTTCGCCTTATTTCTTTGAACTTTATACTATGTAAACGCTACATTTTCGTTTTCGCAAAACGTTTTCCACAGTCGTCCTTTCATATTGATCTCCCTTTTGAGATCTCACGTTAGTCACTGAGGTCGGTTGGACGTTCTAGGCTTTGACAAGGGACATTGGCTCGTCATTGGATGAAGCGACCGATCCTTGACTAAATTCCAATTTTCGCTAACGTTTCCGGATAAGAGAACATCCCAGTCTGTTTGGGATGCCTCAGCACTCATTAGGCAAAAGTCCCCTTTCCATATATTTGGCCTCTTATCGTCTTTTGTATATGGTTCAAAATACAGCTCGTACTCCCATAAAAGTACAGCATGATCACTTCGACCGAGTGGGTGTCGGTAGTACACTTCATCTATACTGTCAGAATCTTTGGTGAAGACGAGGTCCAGACAACTGGCCTGTTGCCATCTACACGCTCTTGTTGGAAATAGAACATGCTGCGGAAGAACAGCTTCTGGGGTTGCCTTTAGTGGACGGTAATCAAAGGTATACTTCGAGCACTTCGCGAGCATATCGCTCCATTAAATGCAGAGTGCCTTAAACTCACCCATGAGAGCAACGTCTGGTCGATTGGAGATCTATTTTATGCTTTCCAGTAGACAATTATCTGGGTCGGGATCCGCCTACGGGGCCAGTAGATAGTTACGACTTCGGGGGACTGAGACCTCCATGCCTTTATAGTTGGCTAAATTGCCTTTGCGTCGTCGGAAATGTTGTTGGTCCTCTCACACACTGTGAAATTGCTCTTTACATACATGACAACTCCTCCACCCCGGCGGCCTCTCCCGTCTCTCCTAAACAATTGGTGTCCTGTTAGTGCTACTTCGCAGTCACCAACGTTTTATGAGGGCCACGTTTATATTATTGCTATAACATCTGGAGGCGATCGGCTACCTGTATTCTCAGTTCGTAAAGCTTGGAAAACAGACTCTGAACATTGGTGTAAAAAGATTTAATTTTGCGACATTCGACAGTGTTTCGTTCGATTTCTCTCGGGTTTGCCAATATTATGTTGTTGCCGCCATCACGATGACTGGCTGGTTCCAGAGCAACATCGCGATCCTCTGTATCACTTGTCCTCTGAAAATATCCAAGTTGCTCTCTCCAGCTACACGTCTCCTCTTCAGCTCCGACACTAATTATCGGTGTTTCAGAAGCTCCGTTGGGGAGTAGTCCGGCTGAAAAACTTCTTTGTGAAAGTTTTGGAGGCGGCTTTTGCTGGGAAAAGTAAGCTGGCCTCCTCTTTACTGCCCAAAACAATTTGAAGATGTCATGGCCGCACAGTTTCCAATTGTTCGCTCACCTTCTTTCTGATCCTGAAGGCTGCGGGAATGGTTACCTTTTCATTCAAATTAGGCATTTTGTGAAGTAGGTATTGAAGCATATCAAGGTCAGCGGAAATCCTCCTCTTCGGAGTCGGAGCACTTGACTTCGATAGGCCCTGGACGACTACGCAATGCTGATGATCAAGGCAATCATTTGTTCCGTTTCAGACTGCCTTGTCAGCCGAAGCTCTCAGGAGATCCACCGGAGTCGTTTTGGGTTTTATACTCCTGTTGTGGTGCTTACCCATTCCCCCTTGCCACGAGCTTTTTTCCTCACTTTCAACTGAGGGTTCTTTTGAACACACGGAATGGTGTTGAAGTTTTTGCCGAGCAGTTTGCGTAGAACGTTGCAAGGCGGTTACTGAAATGCATCGTTTAGGAGTACGGAAACTGTCTCAACTAGACTACGATAACTGGACTGAGGAATATTTGATGGAGCGAAGGAAATATGCTATAGGACTGCAAGTCAAATTTATTATTTCGTTTGAGAAAGGTCGTGACAAAGAGAAAGATTCGCGTTTCTTCAAGTAAACAGCAGTTCACTAATGATGGGCCAAGACTAAGTCAGTCTTGACTGGCAAAAAGATAATGAAATAGTTAAACGGTTTCTGCCTCTGCGAGAAGAGTCGTTTTGCCTCCGATGCACTGTAAGTGAGGTCGAAGTATTGCGGAGATCGTAAGCAACTTCGGTCATTCAGTCAGTGTTTTTGAGCGAAACAGGTCTATGCCTTTGAACTCCCTATTAGTCGCATAAATATTATAGGAATTAGCAACAGCGTCAAGTGAATATAGACTTAGATTTGCATACTTTTTAGGTTACATATTCCCGCAGGCAGCTTATTGACGCTCAGGAACGGACGTGATTCCAAACCCGATTATTATACAGGCATCCGATCCTCCCATGTTGATTAGTCATTTATTCTCGGTTTATATATCTAAAAGATTCTTTCCTGAAACACGGAACAGGTCAATTGTCAGTCCTGTCTTCAAGTCTGGATCTCGGTCCGATGTTAATAACGATAGGGGCGTGGACAAAACACCGTCTCTGGCAAAACTTCTTGAAAGGCTTATTTTCAATGAAATTCTTGACTACTGTCTAGCTAATCGGCTTCTGAACTCTAGTCAACATGTATTTCCACCTGAAAGATCCTGCGAAACTTGCCACTTGGCATTTCTTAATCTAATCAATTCTGTTCGTAATGAACAGCAGTCAGTGGTAGTTATCTACTTTGATCTTAGCAAAGACTCCGACAAGGCGCCCACAAACGTCTTTTGGTTAAATAAGAAGCTCTCGGCATTTGGCCGCCTCTACTCAACTTAGTCGGGTGTTTTCTATCCAACCGATATCAGAGAGCCATGGTTGATAACAGCTAATCTACACCTCACCCGATCACGAATGGCGTACTTCAAGGTACGGTTCTGGGTCTGCTACTCTTCCTTCTTTACATCAATGATATTTCGACTGAACTCGGAAATCCGCAAACTTTTATTTATGCCGTTGACCTCAAGTGTGTTTACTCATATTCTAAGGACACCGCAAACGGTTGTGTTGAAAAAATTAATGCTGGTTTACTACGCTTTAGCTGATGGAGTTCAACATGGCAGAAGGGGGTTTCATCGTTCAAGTGTGGTTTCATGTCTTTTGGTCCTGCCAACCTTCCTGGCCCCACAATTCTCCAGAATAACCCCCTCTCAGAATGCTTCACCATAAAGGACCTAGGTTTAATTTATACAAATAAACTTGTTCTATCTCCTCATGCAGACAGAATCTCTGACAAAGCCGTGTAGATATATGGATTCATAACGCACACTTTTTCCTTCCGGAAACAAAGTTAAGACTTTATCAAATGTTCGTTCTGTCTGTCCTCGAGTACTGCTGTCCTTTCCTTATTTTAATGAACGCCTGTGACCGCTATAAGATCGAAAATGTTCAGAGGGTTTTCACCGGAAAATTTCTCTCAAGATTCCCCCGGTATTTCTTATACTCAGAGATTTCAGCTGGCGAACATTAATCTTTTGTGGGTTAGAAGACTGGAAGCTGGCCTTTGATTCTTTTTTCACATTAACTCTAACTCCAATCCTCCACTCATTGACACTCTCCTTCCGAGAGATCGGTCTTATGTCACGCGTAACTCCTCCATGGTGATTCCGCCGCCTCTTTGCACTACATCCAAGCGCTCCCTCGTTTTTGCCTCAAATATGCCTTCCTTTGGAATAATCTTCCACCGGTCCTGGTGCTGGCGACGTGCGCGACCGAGGACGGTTGGGGCTGTCGCCTGGATTGCGTCCCTAAGTTAGCACCATCAGTTCTCCGCAGAAGCTTTCCCGTCAGCGGTAGCGGTGGCGATTGTAAGGCTGGCTATCCGTTGAGCTGGCTCATTGATGAAATAGAGATGGTTGGCAGGCAACGACAACAGAGGAATGTTCAGTTTACCTGGGGATAAATTACCTTGAGGTCTCTCGCGATGCTGTAGGCGAAGCCACTTCTTGGAGATGACGGGGCGGTGGACGGTCCAACCTTCGGCACCAGAGATTGTCTTTGTCACCAGCACGTCCCGCTGGTCTCGCCTCCGGACGAGGACATAGTCCAGCAGGTGCCATTGACGCGACCGAGGGTGCAGCCAGGTGGTCTTCTCTCGCATCGGGAGGCGGAAGAAGCTGTTGGTCAGAATGAGCCGGTGTTCTGCGCAGGTTCGTAGGAGGAACAGACCATTGACCTTGGAGCCGTCGAGATCATGGGGACCGAGCACTGCTCTCCAGGCAGCATGATCTGTGCCGACGCGGGCGCTGAAGTCATGAAGGACAATCAACTTATCCGCCTTCGACAAAGTCGCCAGGACGGCATGCAGTTCCTCGTAGAATTTGTCCCTTGCAGTGTCGGAGCTGGTCATCGGGGGAGCGTAGGCGCTGATGATGGAGACGAATCTGCCGCCCAAAGACGCGGGCGGATGCTCATTAGGCGATCGTCGATGCCCTGCGGCAGACAAGGCAGGTGTCCCACGATGTCGTTCCTGGTGGCAAAGGCAACACCCGCGCCCCGTTTCTCTGCCTTGGGGTGACCGTTCCAGAAGAAAGCGTAGCCGGTACCAACCTCCTCCAGTTGGCCTTGTTCGGCGAAGCGGGTCTCGCTGAGTGAGGTGATGTCGACCTTGTAGCCCGCTAGTTCACGAGCTACTAGCGCTGTCCTCCGTTCCGGTCGGTTGTTCCTCGGACCGTCTAGAGGGAAAAGAACATTCCAGGCTGCCAAATTGACGGGGGTCACCCAACAAGCCTGCGGGCTAGGGCGGCGGGGAGGTGAGGAGAAAGAGAGAGAGAAAGAGTATTGTTTTATGTTTGATTGTTTTGACCGTGTGTTTTGAGTCTGCGGCCATGGTCAGCGCGCAGAGGACGTAGTCCCAGCATTTGTTTAGATCATCTTTTCTAGCCCCGTCCTCCTCGCGGGGGTGAGCAGTGCTCTCCAGGGATAGGGCTTCTTGGACATCCCAGGCAGCTGCCGAACTCCGTTATGGACCACGATTTTGGTTTAGCGAGAGAACGACCCGAGCTAGTCTTAGCCGCTTACAAGATCGCTGTCGCTCTAGCCGTAGGACTTTTTGATTGGTGTAGAGGTGGGATAGGGAAAGGGTAGAGAGGCGGGATGCAAAGTTTTCCCATCCCTGTTTAAACTAACCGGCTGATGAACTATAAACGGTGAGCAGATGAATCCAACTGAACGGTATTTGGCTTACAATAAGGACAAACTCATACAAGCAGACAACGGCAAGGAATTAAGCGCAAAAACAGCAAATTAATATTCGGCTTGCCTGGGAGATCGCTTACCTTGTGGCCTCCAGTGGATTTGCGGTCGAAGCGTCATCTTGGGAGTGGTAACGTAGTAATCCGTGGGACATTCGACCATGTGGTAAGAGAGTAAAGTAAAGTTTAGGGTAGAGAGAGTAAGGAGCAGAGGAGAAGGGTGGAGAATGTGTGCAGAAAAGTAAGTAGGCGGTCCTCCAGCCATTGGGTCAGTAACTTGCTTAGTGCTTGTGGCCTCCTGCGGGGTCGAAGACGGAGCCTCATCTCATTGACCGAGGCGGTGACCCAACCGGCCATTGATGGTGGGGGTGAGGCCGAGTTATTGTGTGCGGAGATACACACGCGGATACCCTCATCTGGTTTAGCCCACCGGTCGAGGCGGTTACCGGGGTATGGTGACTAGGCGGAGCCTAGCTTCGGGCAGCCACATGTGAGAGTTGGGTACCAGTTAATGGACGCTAGATGTAGCCTACAGCTGAAAGCAAGCGAGTGGCCGACCAAAACCATCCGAGTCTGAGACTACCACGGCGCGTCTAGCACCGTGGAATGGAAGACTGCTGACCGACGACTCAACTCAGTTCACGCAGTCTGTCCAGTTGTGCGAGTGTTTGTGTGGAATGGCGGACTGGTGGACTGAGACCAACGTCACTTTCATGCATGTGAGATGCACGTTGCTCAACCCCCGTTGTGTGAAATTCTGGTGTTTGCGTTTGGGGGTCAGTTCGTGCATATGGCGTGCGCAGACAAGGTCACCAGATGTCAGCCACCGCGCCCATTCCCCGCTCGAACAGTGGCTTGGGCCTGGGAATAGGAACGAAGAGTGAGGTCGACGACTCAGTGCATTTTCCTCACTATAAACAATCTGGCGCGTTTGAAGCTATCACGGTGCGCTAAAAACCGTGGCTTTGGAGGTTGACAGCTGACGGGATAACTTGATTCTCGCATTCTTCTCAGTGTTGTGTGTCTGTGTAGAGCGGCCGGCTGGTGGTCTAAGAGTCAGGCTACAATGGCTCCTTCTTAGTGTGGCCTTTATGACATTCCCACTTCGTGGGAACCGAGCCATGTGTGGCGGCACACCTAGGGGCGGTTTCCGTCGATCCAGCCTCTTTTGTTGTTAGTTAGTTAGTCAAAATCATCCTCATTTGCTGTGTGGACCAAGGGATGTGAAGTGAAGAGCCTAGGTTCCGGCTCGACCGTGCCATCCACCTGCGTCCTCCACCGCCTTCGGCCTTCTTGGCTACGTATTGACACTGGGTCCAGGTGGAATAGGAGGAGAGAGTGCAGCAGATGCTGAGCAAGTCTACATTCACTATAAAATAAATCAAGCGCAAGTCACGATATCTGCTTCACCTTATTGTGGTGCACACGGTGGACATCGTCGGTAACGACGAAAACGACAGTCGAACTTTCAGAATGATGAGCATGCGCGTAATTAGTCTTGTTCGTCTATATCAGACTTTCAGGTAGATTAGGTGATGTTGGATCATTAGTAGTCAGTAAATAGTCATTCTGAAGTTTATGAGTGAAACCTAATTAACCGATCCATTGAATGCTGCATAAAATATTAGAATTTCTTATGATTTTCCACAGCTGTCTGGTGTTATGTACAAAGGAACTTTCCGTATCGTTCTTTACTATTTCTCAAAAGAACATTTTTGCTATCAATTTAATTGAACTATACATATATCAATATATATCGATATTTATCAATATATATATATATAATGTTAGGGGGCGCTCACCGATCGTTCATACGGAACTCACTCGTTCCGTTGTGCCTTATGGACTCTCTCTCGAGCCCAACCAGCAGCCGCACAGCGGCGCATGATATATAGGCAGAATAGCTTTACCGTAAAGCTTTACGATAGACACTTCATTAGTAGAGTTGTGCAACATCTACCGCACGCGACTGCTGGTTGGGCTCGAGAGAGAGCCCTTAAGGCACAACGGAACGAGTGATTTCCGTATGAACGATCGGTGAGCGCCCCCTACCATTGTATATTCCCGATCGAAAACCGACAAGGCAACGGGCTCGTGGCCCGGTGAGTAGAGGCGTTGACTTCTAAACCAACAGGTCGCGAGTTCGAGGCTCGGGTGTTCCACACTTCGGGGTTGGGTATTGCTGGCTGACGACGGCTAATAAGCCAGAAATGGCCATTCCAGTCTCCCTTGTCTTTGTCGGTAATACTATTCTGCCTATATATCATGCGCCGCTGTGCGGCTGCTGGTTGGGCTCGAGAGAGAGTCCATAAGGCACAACGGAACGAGTGAGTTCCGTATGAACGATCGGTGAGCGCCCCCTAACATTGTATATTCCCGATCGAAAACCGACAAGGCAACGGGCTCGTGGCCCGGTGAGTAGAGGCGTTGACTTCTAAACCAACAGGTCGCGAGTTCGAGGCTCGGGTGTTCCACACTTCGGGCTTGGGTATGGCTGGCTGACGACGGCTAATAAGCCAGAAATGGCCATTCCAGTCTCCCTTGTCTTTGTCGGTAATACTATTCTGCCTATATATCATGCGCCGCTGTGCGGCTGCTGGTTGGGCTCGAGAGAGAG
>CACRXP010000029.1:2224523-2245176 GCA_902702965.1 Spirometra erinaceieuropaei | reverse complement strand
AAATGAATTAGGCAGACTTGCCTTCATTTTGTGGTGACAATCGGGAGATGGCACCCAACAAAATGCGTTACCTAGAAATAATACCTTTAACGGTAGACTCAAACGACCTCAGGCTATATCAGCGGTTGAAGGCCTACTTTCAAGCACTACATGGAATTTCCGCGACGGCCTAACATGGGCTGGCCGAAGGAACATCTCAGGAGGTTACATGGACGATGGTCGCTGTTGCACAACCTTCCTCATCGTTATACACGTACAACTGAATATACGGCATACATTCGCATTAAGGCAGTTTATTAAAAAACAAAATCACTTTTAAATAGGATAAGTCTGCACAACATGGGGCAGGAACAGTTCCCAGGCATCTGTCAAAGACATGGCATTGAGGCAAAACCAAAGACGATACTGTACTTCGTCTATGTGAGCCCACACAGCTCGACCACATACAGGGCCTCCCTCGTGGAGTTTCCTTTTCATTCTACTCCAGTATGCCTCAATGACATTTGTGTGCCGTCCGGTGGTAGGGTCCTTGAAGTTCTTTGAGTGGTTAACAGACAAATGTAGATAACCTTCTGAGAGATGACGATTTTACGCCCTCCACTCGTCCGCTACCACTATACTGCCTTTGGCGACCCATTTTGTAATAACGGAACGGACAGCTGGCCTACTTCGATCATTCACCTGTTCAAATAAGGCTTTCTGTCCGCTAGTATCGTAAATCCCGACCAGCCACCACCAATTAAACCCCTATTACCACCTTCCCGTAAGACAGGCTGCTTTGGTTAGGCGGATTTTTTGGGTGTCATCTCCCGATTGTTACCCATTTTGTTACTGAATACACAACTTACATTCTCTCCCTCAAGGCATGCTAGCAAAGACCTACTGCGAAGTTTTCGGCCTTAAAAGACGCCACACTGATCGTGATATAGTACCAGAAAAATTGTAGCGGCGAGGGCAAACTTCATCCTGGGGTGGGTACATCTGGACTGTTGGATGTTATGATCGGGTGCTTTTTAGAATACAAGATGAGAGTTGTCGGTTGTAGTTAGGGAAAAACGATATTAGTAGGATGATAGTTTTAATTGTCAGCAGGTTAGGCTGCAAAACCGCCGAGCAGTGGATGGCCAAGGGCAAAATACCCAAATAATGGTTCTTCCACATGCTTCCAATGGAAAATGAATCGATATGCTTTGGCATATATTTTTAGGGTTTCGTCAGAGACTGCCAATGTAAACCCCCAGCATAGCGTTGGGGGACAATTCTTTTTCATCACAGTCTCGCCAGCTACCTGGAAGATGATTTTAGCGAAAGAGGAGAAGCTTAAACAGAATGTGGAGGCATGAAAAAGTGCAAAAGAAGGACACTCACATGTGATCGACAAAGGAGTCACAACGAACAGATCAATGATCAAAAAGTCGGCATCCGTGAGCACATTCCCAATCTGAAAATATAAAGGAAAGTGCACGCTAAAACTCATAAAAGATGGAGGTGAGGAGACTGAACTTCATATGTCCTTAATTAAATAAAGTGCGAATAGTGAGTAAAAGAGCCGAAAGTAACTGTAAATTGAAGGAAACATCTGAGCACGAATGCGTAAGACGCAAACTTACGAAATAGAGGATGAGAACAGAGAAGAACTGGACGAAACTGTACAAGGTCATGTACTTGAAAGAGCCAATGGCTGTGGACAGCGAACAGCGACCTTCCCTGGGAAGAAGAAAAGAAATTGAAAGCAGTCGGGGATGCACCGATTCTGGATCCTTGTTGTAGGGGGGTTATGACCATAAACGCGAGCCCCAGGAGGCGATTTACAAGGCGTGCGCGCACGATTTACAGATCAGATGGGCCAGTTACAAAGACTGGCAGACAGTCTTACGCAAATTCACATTTGCAGAACCTACAGTGAGTGACCGAGCTCATGAAATGTTGGCTGAAATTCCGAAATGCGTTTTCGATTGGGAAGGATTACTTGGGCGTGGTTATAATACTGATTATCCTCCAACATAATCCTATACTATCTCGGACTCGGCAGGATGTCAGCTCTTGAATGCATTGCATTTCAATCTCCTGTACAGACCGCATTGGATGAAAAATGACTACTTAAGTAGCATGTTTTTTTCCATTGATTTTCGATGGTCTTGCAAACCCAAATATATCTTAAAGAACCAACAACAAAAATATGCTTCCTTTCAGACAATCAATAAAGAATAACGTCTTCTTTATATTTTATACTCAAGGAAGGAGTATAACTAGGTTTTTTAAAAATTGCTCTAATTGTCGAATACTTTGGAGCCCGATCATTCGTTGCATTAGCGCCTAGTGACTTCAGTCTACAAGGCGCATGCGTTCCGCGTAAAGAAAATCGCATATTTTTCTATGCCTTTAAAGAGATATCATACAGAGTCCATAAAATTTTGCAATGGATGCGGACTATGTTTTACATTTCAAGAGGAGCTGTGGTACGATGTTATGTAAATGGGCATTGCGCGATCATAAAAAATATCAGAATTAGAAACTTTTTTAAAACCTAATTATACTCCTTCCTTGGGTATAAAATATAAAGAAGACCTGAATCTCTATTAAACAGCCGAAAGAAAGCATATTTTTATTTATGGTTTCTACAAGGTATATTTGGATTTGCACGAACATCGAAAATCAATGGAAAAAAACATGCTAATAACGTAGTCATTTTTTGCCGAATGCGGTCTCTACAGGAGATTGGCAGGCAGTGTATTTAAAAGTTGACATCCTGCCGAGTCCGAGAGAGTATAGGATTATGTCGCAGGATAATCAGTATTACAACCGCGCCCAAGTAATTTTTCCTAATCGAAAACGCATTTCGGTATTTCAGCCAACATTTCATGAGATCGGTCACTCACTGTAAGCCTTGAATTCGCGTTCATTGCTCATCGAGCGTTACTAAGACCAACACTCCGAGTAGGTTAGAGGACTTGCTCGTCCTGACACCCTATAGTGCTAAATTTAGAGCCCTTGTGGGCAGTCGCAAGGAGTCAAGTCATAAGACTGGAAGGAACACCGACAGGGACGGCGGGAACTTGAACTCCAATTTCCGTCCTACTAGCAGTCATCAGCCAGGCCTTACAAGACCTGACATCCGGAGGTGATCATTTAGTGTAGGAAATGAAAGAGGAGTGAGGTAGTTCAAAGGTTCACAAAAATGAGGTGCCTTGCTGACATAGAGGAAAACCGGATAAGCTTCCCCTAAAATTCACTGGGCATTAAGGACTAAACCACCTGAGAACAGCGCATCAGTCGAGGAGAGCACTCACTTCAGAAGTTTTACGACACAGGAAATGTCCTGTTGCCGACTGGTGAATGGAGCTGCGATACTGGCTTCACAGTCGCTCAGGGCGATACCCACGCTGGCAGTCTTCAGCGCCCCACAGTCGTTGGCTCCGTCGCCGCACATTCCCACTCGGTAGCCGGCCGCTTGCATGGCTGAGATGAGGCTGGTCTTGTCATCGGGCAGAAAGCGCGCAAACACCGTTCCATGCGCTACCACCTGAAGAACAAATGTCAGCGCGCGTGGGTTCGACAAACAGACGGGTTAAACACTCACACAACGCAGTCAGTGGAGGAGCGTTATGAGAAGGGACAAAAGCATCAAAAATCAGAACAAGTGAAAAGTGAGACACACCGGCAAGGACACTCAATTAGTATATGTGAAATATTCTGAGACTTGTCGCAGCACGCGAAAGGGTGGAGGGACACTAGTAATAGAGAGGGACGACCTGGCGTCAGAATGAGAAGCCCAAAACCAGTAGATATAAAGGACTAATGCGAATCTCGTCTATGAAGAAGCAATTTTGGATTTATGAGATTACTGATGAAAATGTTTTTCGATCGTTCTTATGGAACTCACTCGTTCCGTTGTGCCTCACGGACTCTCTCTCGAGCCCAGCCAGCAGCCGCACAGAGGTAATACCATTCTGCCTATATGCTGCGCCGCTGTGCGGCTGCTGGTCGGGCTCAAGAGAGAGTCCGTTACGCAAAACGGAACGAGTGAGTTCCGTAAGAACCATCGGAAAAAATTTTCATCAGCAATCTCATAAACCCAAAATTGCGTCTTCACAGACTTGTTTAAAAACGACCTCCAATTGCGGCGTCCAAATAAATATCAATAAGTAGCAACTGAAGCCCGCAACGTACAGTGGGTATGAGTTTGGGTGCTTTAGTGCGGATTAGATTCCAGACCTCCCCCGTCATCACGAGATGCTGCTTCCGAACTCCCAGTTCGCAGTCATCTGAGTCGTATGCCTCGGAGTCGCCGCTGTCAGATCTTCCCGGATCACCTTCACTAGTCTCCGCAGAGTAGGCATCGCACTCCAGGATGCTGCGTTGGTCCTCGAAGGAGTAGTTGTGCGAGCTGCCACAGAAGAATTGGCGCAGTGAGTGTCCTGTGGTCTCAAGGAAGGTCCTCGCTAACACGCCTCCGGAATTTCTCCTTGCTGATGGCGTGGATTCCAGTGTCGGCGCAAGGACGTCAATCTTGAGGAAGGGCGCTGCGACGCCGGCAGCGGAAGAGAAGGAGCAGCTGAGAGACTCTTCCACGCCAGCATAAGAAGTAATGGGTTCTGTTCCGGGCGGCGGTGAGCCGTCGATCTTTGCAGTCTGGCTGTCGCCAAGAGAGACTTGCAAAACCTCGTCGAAGGCGCCAATAATGCCACACTGGCGAGCAACCGATAGGCCTGTCCGTAGATCGTCGCCTACAGAAGAATAGGGTCTGGGAGTAACGCGTATGAATCATTACTAGGCCTCAGTCTCTACGTACTTTGCGGTCCACGTCTGGTTAGTTGGATGCAGTGAAGATCTAAGAGACGCAAGACTTTTGAGTAAATTCACATAAGACTGATTTACGCAAACAAAAAAGAAAGTAGTCCGCCGTAGGCGAATATTTGCGTACGAAAGCAGCACTCAAGGTCATGCTGGAGGGCATTTATAACTTGAGGGGACGCGCTGAGAAAACCGGAGTTCTGAAAATTCTCGAAGTTTCTGCTTAGGCCAAACGCCATCGATTTGGCTCACATTCGCGAGGGCAACGGCTGCTTTATAGGACTGTTTAGATTCATTGGGTCGGTTGCTCGCTTTTCTCGGATATTATGAACCAGAAGGGCATCCCCAATACTTTGTTACCTCCTTAGACAGAACAAAATATTAATTCGTAAAAAGGTACTACTAGATCGACCTTTGTGTCTACTGAGGTTACCACAGACAAAATTGACCAAACAGTTGCTTAAGGGAGCTATACCAGCGTATGGAGACACATTGCATTGAACCGGACTACGACTATTTTCCTAGCCGTCGGAAAATTAGTGTTATGGTGATGCTACTACCAAATACTTAAGTAACATGTGTTTATGTAATTTATTACTTTACAGCATGCCGCACACCACTGCTCGCATTCGCCACAATGCCTGCGGACTAGAAAATTTTACTTCTTTTCCGGTATCTTAAGTGCGCTTCAACTGTTTGCTGCATTTAATCAACAAACCGAGTTCATGTGCCAATAAATGTTGTTAACGAATGACATTCTGTGTTCATCTGTACAGTTTTTGTTATTCCCCTTGTATTTCTTTCATGTTACTTCCTTTCCATTTTCTCCATATACTTCCTCTGCATGCAACCAATAAGGATTTCAAAGGTACACACCTACTTTACCTGAAATACAGTGACTGACACTGGCACTGAAAGAAAAGCTCAAAGTCAGTATCGGTGTCAGCAACCAGTCACTCTTCCGCCGTCTTGGTTTTAAATATTCGGTTACCTTCTTCTTAGTTGCAATCGGATGGGAGAAATGTGGACGGCAGGAAACTCACTACAGAATTCAGCAGAACTTGTTCCTTTACATCCAAAGAATTTTAATCTTCGCTTAATTAATGTTACATCAAAAAAGGCAGAGGACTAAGAGAGGTACAGCCTACGGAACGCACCAGTCGCCATTCGAATCTGAAATTTTGCTCTGGTGAGTTCTTCAATTGTCGGCACGGACTGCGGCTTGATGGGATTATCTAGCACGATGAGGCCGAGGAAGATAAGGTCACTCTCAAAGTCCTCACGTCTTAAGGCGTGATATTCCAACTCCCAGGCGTTGTAGCCAATACGAAGTTCGTCTGGAGAGTGCAGTTTCTCGGTCGACCTTCCCAGCGGTTTCCAGGCCAGAGCGAGGACTCGGTAACCCTGCGACGGCAGCAGAAGAAAGCAATCAAGCATCTAACTTGACAAGAATACTACGTCAGTTGCACAGTTAGTGAGTAATAAATCCTGACTATAGAGCATTTATGTCGATACGAGCGAAAATGACTCGGGACGTTACGTGACATTTACGGCAGTAGTGCTTGAAGTACACTTTGACGACAGCTAGAGCGCCGAGATGACAGGTTAGTGCAATGTTCGGAGAAACGTTCATAAGTCCTGGACTTTGCAGTAGATGGAAGACTGGTTTAATCCTTCAGGAGACAGTACTGATTTCTATATATGATGGAGGTAAAGCCTCATCACGTGATAAGCATCAGATGGTGTGTTGTACACCGACGATTGTTGATAAATTGGGAACGGTGCCTGTTTTCTAAGATTCCTCATCAACTTACTAAGGCCGCGAAGTACAAAACCGACCTTCAAATGTCCGTAATTATCAGGAGTGATGCGGTAAGTTATAAAAGTATAGACTTTCTGATGTAGTCGATAGAGATCTTAGACGTACATAATGTCACGTCACACTCTGCGAAGGCAGTGGCCAAGTGACGGGTTTAAGGGCCTGTCGGATACAGATTGCCATTTAAATTCTAGAAAACTGTTTTCAGACTATTTTCGAATGGACTGACGGAAGACTTAATTTTCTGGTGTGAACTTAAGTTCCCCCGATTTTACTCCGACCAGCTTAATGGTGCGTGTTTCGGTTTGTTGTTATTACATTGTCGGAAACTGTCAGGGGTCTCTGCAAATGTTCCGCTTAAAAAGTCCCAATGAGTTTCGGTCGAACAACTTTCGTGTAGAAAGGTAATAACTAGAAAGACTGTGATGTTCCCACATATTGCAGTCTCGAAATTCAGGTGTGAAGTTATCGGAAGGTTTTAATGGTAGCTTGCAATTACGAGGGGCGTAGGATGAATTTTGGTCAGGAATTTTTAAGACTTTAAGGGATATAAATCAACTGTCACAAACGTACTCGTAGCTGTTATATCAGACGATGCTGTTGCGAGCATTAAAACGGCTGATAGGACCTATGCTTCTAAACTGCTAACAGTGAGGGTGAAAATATTCCACTGTTAGCATTATTGGGTCAACTGGAATCTTTATGCGAAATAGGGAGCAAATGGTTTCGTTTATCTGCCAGTGGAAATTCCAGAAACATTTCTTAGTATGCAAATGTACTCTGAACTTCAGCTTGACTCATATTGCATCAGCATGATGCAACTTTTCACCCGGATATTTTGAAAGGCAAGACTAGATGAGACGCATTTACCTGAAAAAAATATCCAATTAGTGTGAATAGGTGCGTATGAGAGTTCACACTGGCGGCATTGGGGATTTCTACGAGGTGACAGTCTAGCCGGTTTATCGGTTCTCTGGGAAGGATTCGAAGAACAGCAGTCTTTCGGGTGAACGGAGTCAGTGCTAACAACCGGGAAACCGAATAGCGCCGACGAAAACATCAGTAAAAGTAAAAGGTTTTCTTCCCAGCGGACATTCCTTCTATTAAAATAAACACACCAAGCGTTTTTACTCAGCAAGTGTCCTACATATGTCAACGATAGCACAAACATGTTCCAGCGACCAATTCCTCGTTTTCAATTTATCCGCAATTAATATCTAGCTTGACCCACAACTTCAAACTACAATTTCACAAGCCGAGGGAAAAAGGAGCATAAAATATGGACATATTCATCTCAGATTAATAAGCCGGATGTCGAACTAACCCTGTGGAGATTGTGAGGATTTAGCTGCACCCACCAGAAACCTAGGGGCGGATCGTCTTGCGTGTTAGGGAGAATTATCAAAGAGAGGGCCGTGTGGGATTACTTAGGAAATCATTTGATAAAAGGGTGATGAGGGCGCAAATTTTCGCCACTTTTACTTACAGTTTAAAGAAACACGTTTTAACCAAAGGAAGTCATCTTTGCCTAGGCAAATACCCACACAGAGGAGCTACTCCGAGTCCTCAAGATACCAAACTGAATGCACGACCGGGCAGCATTACCCAAGTCTACAAAAAGTAATAGGCAGGACGGTCTGTTGACCATCAGAATCGAATCAACGTAAGCTGTGCCTGCAATGTGGTCTCATGGCATGTCACCTTATGAAAATTTTGTTCCTACGACGTCCCCATCGGTGAAGTCAAGCAAAATCCAGTTTCTCTTGTTGAACCCCATGTCATTTAACTCAAAGGAGTCAAGGATAACACGAAACACTGGAAAACTGTTTTGGAATCTGCACTCAGAATGTAGGCAGTTTACAAACCGTCATTTATATAATCACACTAATTAGTAAACGATATTTCGATGCAAACGTCCCTGAAGCAGTATTATTAGACGTTTTTAATTTTTCCTTTTATATTTACTACGTTTTGGCATGAGAATACATCTAAAACGAAGTTTACTAAATGAGAGCCATTTCTGAAGTTTTCGGGAAATTGCGCTTTTCAAAAAAAATCGGCACTTCTAAACAACGCAACACTGCCTTTCATAGTTCTTTTATGTTTTTAATTCTTTTGAACGTGTACTTAATTGGCATAGACATTGGACTCATTAAAGGGTATCGATTTGCGAGTGATTGGCAATCATTCGTAAATTTCGCCACATTTCATGAGTCAGGTCACTAAATGTAGATCTAGGGGAGAACAAACAGACACGTCTCACTAGGATAACGGGAACGAATAAGTTTCCGAAATACTAGGACATGGAATCACCTCCACTTCGTCGTCTTCTTTGTGGAGTAATGAATGAATGCCGACGGCGTACAAGTCAGAAATATACTGAAACATTATGTATTTATTACGGACGTAGGAAGGGCCTTCATGAATCAGCTTAGGGGACGTGTTCGTCCCTCCGACCGACTCAATCTGAGCACTCACAAGCAGGTTGGATGGAGTACCGACAACGACAACGGAGACTCAGACGGTTATTTCTGGCTTTAAGCCGTCGAACTCGGGAGTTTTTCGACAATGCGTGCTAGATAGGCCAGCGTTCTAACACGGAGCCACGGGTTCTTTGTCCTGTTGATTATGATCGGAACTTTTAGCCGTGCTATAATGACGCTCACCGATTAGATTACGAATGATGTTCATCTTAAGGGTGACAGGGCAAAATGAGGAAGATCTTATGACCCATCCGTGCACCGGTCACAACCCCGTCACCCATGTTAACTTGGAACTGCTTGGTGAATTGCTAGCAGATATGTTCTAACAGATTGGCTTGTGGCACGAAGTATGGCGATATCCTGTGCCCAGGTTGCCGAACTTCACCAAAAGACCCGTGTTACGTTGGCCCCTCTGGGGACAAGATAGGGCTCAGGAGACTCTTCTTAAGACGAAGCGAGGTATTTGCATAATATTCGCAAACTTGGTCCATCAAAACGACGGTGGTATAGGGTGAAGCCAGTTCCGATGCATTCACCATTGTGAGACAGTCGCATCCCAATCACAGACCGAAAAAGGGTTTATTTTCGAACATCAGAGGAGGGAAAAGAATCTAGCAAACGGGGCTGACAACTCACTTGACCAGTAAAGTGACAGAGGGCGGTGTCAAAACGAGCTGGTAGAGTATCCGGCCGACAGAGTTTCTGCAACGCCTCTGGGGAACCCTTGCAGAAAACCGATATGACACCGGCAGTGGGGTCGTGCGGACTGAATGGCGGTCCCACTGCTGATTGGACGACCACGGTCTGGCGTTGTTTTGCGGAAGCGAAGGGAAACTGCCTGAGAATGCCAAGGATATGCCAGGGTTTGACGTCTGCGGATGACCTCTACAAAGACAAGGGGACTGATTGTCAGTATTAGGGTTACAGCCTGTGGATGCCTGCTATTTATGTGTCCTGCCATTTAATGTTTATGGGCGAAACCTGAGCAGGTGCCTCTTTGGAGATTCGCGGAGAAATTACCTCCTGGAGAAAAAGAACATGCCTGGACTTTAAAGAAACCGAAATACCCTTCCCGGCGTGTCGATCTGTTGGACGGATTGTAAGGCCTGATGTGTGCTGGCAAATGTGGTTTTTTATTTGGCCATACTTCGATTTTCTATGACTGAAGCGGGAAGTTTTAATTTTTTCGGCTTTTGTGCACAATGATGAAGATGCTCTTCTCGGAAATGCACTCCAAGGACCCGAAACGGTTGAGGCTTGTGTAATCTGCTAGGAAAGCACTTGCTTTATTGCTGCGCCTCTCCGTAGTATTACCACAACAACCACTTCTGCTGTTATCGATATGACCAATGAAAATAATAAGGAAAATTAATTGGTTCTTCGGCAGATGTAAATAATTCATTTGACCCATTTGTGAAAAAAACTCGATGACCTCGAGAAGATACGAATCCAATAGGGCAAGGGCATGAACTCAGTACAGTCAACATTCTAACTTGCGAGCTACAACGCCTCACTGGGAGCTGTGATTTTAACCACGTTGCGTCAAGTTACCCGCCCGGCCTACTCTAACACATGGAATCCGCCAATCCTGATACAGTAAGTAGACTGCCCAAGCAGAATTCCCTAGTCATTCAATCTAAAATCCACCAGATGGCTGCCAGGTTCACTTGTTTGCTTGGTGATTTGGCAGTTTTAAAACAAATTTATTATATCAGTTTTTAAAAAGCTCGGCGGCCCGGGTGGAATTAAAACCCACAATAGGAGGGCCATGGCTTGAGCGCAGCCAATGCTCTAACCAACTAAGTTACGAGTCCCCACCAGAAGCCATGAGTTTAAGTCTACTTGGACAGTCGGCTTACTCGATTCCGTACGTTGCAGCAGTCTGGAGGGGTAACGTGACCCGGCTCACGTCTACTGGTGGGATCTAGCAGTTCAGGCGGTTGGCTGTACTCAAGCCATGGCCCTGCTGTTGGGGATTCAAACCCCCCTGGGCCGCCGATTTCTTCACAAATGAGTTTGGTTTTCTGGTAGGGAATCGTTGAAGGCCACCACTTTGCGCGCAATAGTCACCTCAGGTTGTGTGAAGAGGCTACTGACAGCCTCCTAGATGTTCCAAATTGAGGGGACAGTTCAGTTCGAACTTCCCACCAGTTAACGAATTTGCGCAGATAGCTAGTCGCGCTGACTGCCCGTTGGAGGTATCCGAATTCAGCAACTTTGTCGCATGGTTCAGTGCACTGCGTCTCACTGCGGCCATAGACTGTTCCAATGCAACAACGTTTGCGGCTTATTAGGCAGTTGATGTTACGATTTCGTATTTGCGTGTCATTTCTTATTTTGCCGAACATCTGATATTTTGACCGTCGCATCCGATGATGTCCACCGTGTGCTCCAAGGTGAAGCAGGCACGACGATGCGCGTAACTAAGTTTGTAATGAGAACTGACTTGTGGAGCATCTACCTCACTCTCTCTTCCCCCCCCCTGGACCCGGTGTCAAGACAGAGTCAAGAAGACCGGGGGTGTGTAGGCAAACGCCTAATTTTCATAAGCATACGCGCGTTTTCGATAAATTCTCGTCGGGTCAGTACACTTATATGAGGACGAGGTACAAAGTAAAACGTGCAAGCGGTAAGAGGAATCGATTGTGGTTCGCCTTTCATGCAAGCGGATGTGTGAATAGGGGAGAGAGAGGAGGGAGGATGCAGCAAGTGGCACTGAGGGCTTGGTAGAGCCATGTTACAGAGTGAGGGGAGGGGGACGGAGGGCGCGGAGACATGCATGCGGTTAATTGACCTTTGGTCACGGTAGGCGCACAGCGTGAAAGAGTTTATTCAGCGCGCACAGAACCAGCTTCCGTAGTCTGATAGCAGTCGCTTCTGACGCACTTGCTTAGGCCAGTTAGGCGGGAACTTGTAAATCACATGGAAGGTTTCGTTAGGATCTACACGATGCCCAGAATGAACCATCTGTGTGGGGATGGAGCCGTGCACGCTCTTATTTAAACCGTTCCTCAACCATACCAGCAGTTCTTGTACTTTTGTGCATAGACGCCAACTTGTGCAACCAATGCGACATGCTCCACAGTAGCAAGGTCACAACAATCCCTGAGGAAAAGAAGGGCATTAACGGGAGCAATCTGGCGATCGGAATTCGCGCGCCAACGATCAAATCTCCTTTTTGAACTGTTTCTTTGGCTACTTGCGCGACCCCAACCACTAGTACTGCCATGCCTCTTCCACAGTTGTTACTACTACTACTAATACTGCTGCCAGTAGTACTACAACTATCATTACGAACTACTTCGACTATTAATCCTACAACTGTGATTACTACTCTTACTGCTACTACTACTGCTACTGCTACTACTACTACCACTACCGCCACTACTACTACCACCGCTACTTCTACGGCTACTCCAACTACTACTGCTACTACAACTACCGCGACTACCACGGATACTGATAGCGTCACTTCTACCACAAATACAACAACAGCTTCCACAGTTACGGCTAGTGATACCAAAGCTCACCAGCAACTTTCCTACTCCCACTTATAGGAGCTTGATTGTACCACAATTAACGCAATCTTTTTTCTTAGGGCTAAGATCAATGTGGCGACCAGTGATAGTACTACGGCCTAAACTACTATAACTGCCACCACTGTTACTACTGATATCACTGTCGATAGAAGCGAAGCTGCGAGTTCTGGGAAACAATCCAGAAAAGGGGGTTTATTGGCCTGACGTTTCAAAATCTCATGCGAACCCATTGTCAGGGGAAGTGGCACAAGGACCGCAGTATTTAAAGGACATATTGGTCAGGCAGCTGCATGCCTGCAACAGTAGGCAGCTCCCGCATTCATACCTGGAGGTCGTAGTTGGTGCGATGGTGGCTTGTTAGTCCGCACCCGGGTCGTTAATTGTAGACATGTGGTCACAGTTGTAGATTCTTGGCGTGATAATGACGACAATTTGGTCCATCGCAGGTCGTCCGTGCCTGTCTGTATGACTAATTATTCCACAGAATATGCACGTCAGAGGTCACTGTGCTTGTTGATCTACTGAAGGCCGATGAACCATGGCTCAAGCAGTTCGCAGCTCACGCAATTGTCTTGATGGAAATTCGTCCTGGTCAAATTTGAAGGTGTGGCCTAGCCCTGTTGAATTGGTCGTAAAGTGACAGCTAGCGTCCTTCCACCTTACTGCCGTTGCTCTATATCCGGTCATTGGCGTCTGGTTTCGCCGACATAATGGCTTCGTCTGCAGCCACACCAGATCCATCATGCGACTCCAGACGTCTCCTGCCGTGGCAGTAGGTCTTTTGGTTTCATGAATTGGCGCCTGATAGTTCCTTCTGATTTGAGTGCATTCCTCGAGCCCCTATCACTCTTATCCCAGACTGTCTCTGATGATGATTCCTGGCGAGAATCCGAAACGTAAGGCCAGTAAACCTCCTGTTTCAGCGACATTCTTCTTCTGAACTGTTATCACTGTTGCCACCCTTACTATCCATACTGCGACCACTACTTTTAACACTTCTATTATTAGTGCTCTTGACCCTACTATTAATACTAATACTGTCACCACTAGTATTATCACTGTAGCTGTTACCGCTACCACGGATACTGCTAGTACTACTAGTATTACTAATGCTACTACGATCACCATCAGTGGCCATACTACAGTTAATGGCACTGACTCCACTAATACTACGAATACCTTTGCCATGGTTGCTACTCTCATTTCAACCACCACCACCACCACCACCACCACCACCACCACCACCACCACAGAAAGATAAAACGACTATGAAAGTTACTAATGTTGTGGGCGCTATGCAGAAAGAACACCGCAATTCTTTTCCAATTCGGTCGCAAGCAGATCACATTACGACACTGCCTTCGGAAAATTTGCAATGAGAGATTAGGTCACTATTTCCGAGTACCGTACAGCTAGATCCCCCAAAGATAGTGTGTCTGCGACTGTACGCGCCATATAGGCGGTGAAAAAGACGGTCTAATTCGGAGGACACACTGAGCAACTTGAAGGTAAAGCAACTAAGAGAATAGATCATGCCGATCAACTCACCTGAGGACTTTGTATGACAAACTTCACTGGCACCTTGAACAGGCTCTCCGAGTCCTCGAGACTGGCTTCACGCATCACCTGCATGAACAATGAAGAGTCAGAAACTAACGACGGACCATGAAACAAAAAACGCTCTTCCAGCGTAAAGTTTGAAAGGTGGAGGGGGGTAATGCACTGGTGGGAAGAGAAAACGTACCTATAAAAGAGAAAAATTCAGCCCCATTTTTGCCCGAACTTTTAGACCTTTATCCCTTACTGCATCGAACAAAATGAAGCCCATTGAACAATCGTGTGACAGAAGGTTACACCTTTTTTTAAAGTGGGGCTAAAATAACTTCGGCGAAAAAAAACATGTTAGGCAAAAAAAAAGAAACGTGCCCGCGAGATCAAACAGTGCAAGCGGAAGACAGATTAACGTGATCATCGCCAGCACACCGGCTTCTTTCTGTGAGGCAAATCGAAATAAGGAGAGCGATAGAGAGAGAGGTGAAGTACAGTGACGCTGGAATTTACCCAAAGTTGGAGTCAGTTGAGAATCGATGTGGGTCCCACTGACATGACTGAGTTGTCGTTCAAAATGTCGGTTAACACTCGATGTACGATGATCAAGAGACGCGAAATGTGACTTGTAATGAAACAGACATCTATATTTAGCTGGCTGAAAACCCGTTCTGCTCTTTCCTGTGGATTTTACGATGCTTCAGACGGAGGTGCTCGTCTTAGCACACAGCCTGTGGGACTAGGTTGAGAATAGAAATGAATCAGTGCATGGAACGCGCAACTGAGACAAAAGACGAAGTCAGACGGTGTGTTCAACCTCAACGCCAGTCGACTGACCCAGTCTTGGTATGGCCACGCGTCAGGCAGGATGGTATTGCCTCGGCGCTATGTCTGTGATCGCGTGAGGTCTCACCATCGTCTAGGCTCACAGTCTCGGGGGCGGCAAAAATGAAGATGCGTCCCAACTGCGTGTTGAGAAAGGCTACGTCTGGTATTAGCGATAGTCGCGACAATATGTGCCATTTTAGGCTAAGAGGATAGCATAGTAGCAGCACAGGTAATAGCTGAACGCCGATATTATGCCGCTGCATGACACATCTGCGAGTGCTTCGGCTCATCGGTGGGTCCCCCAGCATTCCCCGTCTGCTTTCTGGTAGATACTCCATTTTAGAAATTGTTGCTTTTTACTCCCCTCAGAAATTAACTGAGGACCTGGAGTAGATCAGCATATTCTAGGGTCTATAGGCGCAGACCGATGTGTGAATATCTGGGCCGAAGTACATCAGCCACAATGGATAACTGCGTAATATACTACTAACTGCCGACGGGCAGTTAGTAGTATATTTTAGGGTAAGAGTATACCATAGTGGCAGCACAGGTACTAGCTAAAAGTATATACACGCGTGGCATGCCGATATTCTGTCGCTGTCTGGCACAGCCATAAACAGACTGCTGTTCATAGGTCTCTCCAGTATTTCAAGCCGGGTAGCCGAAGTCACTGTTTGAGAGCTCACACCTGAAATAAACAGTCCGCGTCGCACATTTCTTTTTCATTTTTTTACCTGCGAAAGGTATTACAGAATAAAGGCTACTTCTCAGCTGTAAATCAATTAAGGGATGGTTGCAAAATAATTTGGGAAACCATGCCATGACCGCCAAAGAGATCTGCAGACCAGCTAACATTATTAACTAGTGTTTTAAAAGTACCCTACGGCGGCAGGCGTTGATGTAAGCATTCGTGGGATAAGGATGCTGCTTAGTATCCCACTTGCAAGCATCGATCATAAAAACAAGTTTTCTTTGGGAGTACGGAAAGTTATCTTCGTTCCCCGATGAACTAATCTTATGCCGCGCGTTTTACACATTGCCTGCAGAATTTAATGCACGGTTTCATGTACATAAACGCATGGGAGCACCTGTAAGACATGAGCATTCAAATTGAAAACACTGGTATATCTGCGGTCAAATATCAATGAAAGCAACATCTTTATAGGAGCTGAGATCAGGAGTGATAAATTTCTATCCTAACTGGTGCCTTCACGAACTTTATGAACTTTTGTTTCCGGGTTTGACTGACGCGGGCTCACTCCTCAGAATCACATGCCAGACATGAACTCAAATCGACCTTAAAATATTTCCTCCGTCAGAAACGCTTAAGCGCTGATGTGTAGAGATATGAATTAATGAGCCAACCTACCATCCCCCCCCCCTTTAACACGGAGAACCCTCACTGTTCTCTCCACCCACCCGGCTAAGAATCCAGCATGACTCCCTGCCCGCCTCACTGCCCACACGCTAATGGTCCGCCCATTAATGTTTGTCCTGTCGCGTCAACTTGTCTAGTGTGCCTGTCTCACGCTCTCTTTTATCTTAATTTCGTCTGACGACGGGTTGGTGTCACCCAGTTGAAAATTCACGAGTACAACTCGATTTTTTTCCGAATAACCTCTTCTGTTTTCATTATGTCGTCTCAGAGTGCATACCACTTCTACTCTACCAAATGCAATCTGTTCAAAGATTTGGAATCTAAATCGTGAAAGAGGTAAAGGAAACCAGGAGAAACATCAATATGAGACATTAGGATGTTTAACACAGAATGACCACTAGTAGAGAGACATTCATAGATCGTGCTACGGAACAAACTCGACCCGTTGTGCCTTGGGGCTCTCTTGATCCTCACGAGAAACTGCACAACGACGAATAATAAAGGCTGGCTGATGACGACCAACAAGCCGGAAACGGCCATCCCAGTCTCCCTTGTCTTTGTCGGTAATGCCATTCTGCTTAGAATGGTCATTTCTGACATAATTAATATTACGGATTTGATTGGTAGAAAATACATTACTAAGGTAATTCCTAGAAAATGGTGCAGTAGCCGTTGGTAGAGTGTCTTTCAATCCAGTTGCGTGCATTACACTCAAAAAAACTATGTATCTAATTAGGTTAAGTCTTTATAACTACGCAAAGTTAATCATTTATTTAGAAGGGATAAAACGCATTCGCATCTTGTTTTTATTTGCCAAGAAATTACGTTTTCTTTATACTGAGGGACGAGGAATATTTTAGACTGAATACTGATATAATATACTTTAAGGAAAGGTGAAGATGCGTATATTAGCATCAGGACACACATGCATTAGTGGACATTTCTCGAAACCAAAAACCCCCCTCAACTACATGCAAAATCTGAAGAAGATGTAGGCCACCACAGTATCCGATCAATGGAATGAACACTTTATCTGTCCGACGTTCTCAATCCTCTCACTTTCTCGAAATCATCACAAAGATATCGGGCATAATCGCATCCTATAAGCACTGCTTCCCTTGTGCCTTCTTTGACTTCATCGGTCGCTGTTTCTAGTGATGGCTTCGAGGGAGAATCGGAAACGTCAGACAAACAAAATGCATGTTTCAACAATTAGCTCGTGTTCTTACCAGTTGCCATGTGGAAGTACATGCGCTTTTAAGATCGACTGAAAAATGCATAATACATAAGTTGTGGGTGTTCATGAGAACGAGTTATGCAAATGGGCTAGAAGACGCTCAGCCAGAAGGTAGGAATGTTGTTGGGTGGCAAGTGACCTGGAAGTATGTTCTCTCCTAATTAGATTTGCAGATGCTCGAAAATGTCGTGAAACCCCCCTGACCATAAGCATTCTCTTGATCAGAGGGCGGCTATGTAGTAGTTATTATTAAGCTGAAAATCCGACATAATTCGATTGTGACTGCGAGCAAGAGTGTTTGGACCGGCTGACCCTGAAACCAACCGGTTACAATTGTCGCCTTTGCGAAGTTCACACATCCTGACTTGCAGGCATGACTACCCCCCCCCCTGACCTTACAAACAAAACCGCAGAAGAATAGCAGACAAAGTTAAATTAATTTTTTTAGCAAACGAGAAACCTACCGAAAGACTCGCAGTCTTGACAATCAGCCCGTCGGGAGGTCACGAACGAGTAAGCCCACTTTAACAGTTATCGCTGTTTATCAAACTGGACAGCCATGCACTAAAATTGCGCGCATTTTTAGGTTTTGGCGCATAGATGAGCTTCAGATATCTGATGAAGGGGGGTACTTACTGATCGAGATAGGGAAATTTATTTCGACCGTTGTGCTTAAGGGTTCGATCCAGAACCCTAGAGACAGTCGCATAACGACTTGTAACAGAAGGGTCTTACCGACAGAGACAAGGGGAACTGGGGCAGCCATTTCTGGCTTATTAGCCGTCAGCAGTCAGCCTCACCTAACGTCGGGTTTGAGACATCCGAGGTTCAAACCCATACTCTTTCGATTGTCGGCCCAACGCTTCTAAACATTGGGCTAGAGAATCGTCCCATCGAATGCGGTCGAGTATATCAACTATGGTAAAGGAAAATTTTGGCAGTCGAGGTGAATGAGACCGGCACTACTTGAAAGGGTTGGTCCCCAGCTTCGAGTAATTCAACAGAGGAGCAGCACGTTGCAAAGATACCGCACCCCACGAAAAGGGCCGATAGGTTCGGCGTTCCAAGTATGAGACACTTGCCCTTAATACAAATCTGTTATTCAACGAGTGAATAAACTTTAGATGAGGGCTCAGAAGCCTGCTTGTCAAAACTTAGACTGGAAGAAATGGCAAAAGTGCTTCGTGGTAAGTTGTGCAGTTCTAAAAATTATCCTGTGTTTAATAGATAGACAGTTTCTAAGCTTTCAATGGGGTAAAATCAAAACAGCAGCCAATTGCATAGGTCTTCCAGTGGAACTGATTTATGTGGAGGTCTAAAGAGGACATTGAAGTAGGAACGTCCCGCGGAAGTAATAAAGGTGGACCTGCGAATAGTTCAAGAAAGGGCAGCATATTCATGTGTCCTGGCCTCGATAATAACTCTAATATAAAACTAAAGCGTTGTCCGAATATTGAGCATAATCCATCCTCCAACCTCAACTGCGAAGCTAACACCGGCCTCTACCTTAACCCCCAACTTGATCCTATATAACGTACTTAACTTATATAACGTACTTAACTTAAATCTCACCCCAATTTTATTGAAGTTTGGCTTAATGCCAATATTGCGGACGGTTCCTGTTCTGGTGTCCTGTTTGGACGTCCACATAAGTCAGTCCTACCGACTTCTCGAATGTTTTGAGCGGGCTTGGAGTCAGACTGGTTAGTTTACTGTGCTCTAGGTCTAGCTAGAATTGTTGCGTGATAACTTGCCTTACACATTACCGTGACGGCTGAAAAAATTGCAGTTTGCCAGTTTAAGCACTCAAACACTCCTAGATAGAATGGCATTTCCGACAAAAACAAGGGAGACTGGAATGGCCATTTCTGGTTTATTAGCCGTCGTCAGCCAGCCATACCCAACCCCGAGGTGTGGAAAACCCGAGGCTTGAACACGCGACCTGTTAGTTAGTAGTCCATGCCTCTAATGCAATTCTGCCTATATCATGCGCCGCTGTGCGGCTGCTGATTGGGCTCGAGAGGGAGCCCGTAAGGCACAACGGAACGAGGGAGTTCCGTAAGAACGATCGGTGAGTGCCCCCTACCACACTTCTAGATGTCCTGTGGAGTGTCACTCACGCGCAATCGGGAGTCCGGTCGTTCGACATCGCCTGGTAGTAGACGTTGTCCTGATGTACGAAGTCCCTGTTCCACAAAATCTATCAATAACAATGTTTTACTAATCAGTGTCAGCATACAGTACCTGTGCTAACTAAACTAATTAGAGAACGGCTTTTATTTGCTAAGAATTATATTGAATACAGATCTTCATTTTGGAAGAGCATTTTCTTCTGCGATGAGGTTCTATATTTAGACAAGCCTACGAAGTCGCTCCAAACTGTCATATGTGGAAAGAACTTCCCAAGAGAACATACTACACCGACGGCAACATTCAAGAACTGTCGGCGGATGATGGTTTGGATGGCGATTAAATTCGGTGAGCGGCCTGTCTGGCGGTCAACATCCGACACCATCAACAGCAAGGTGTTCATTGCAATTGTCAAGGATGCTTTTGGCTACAACGGCATAAGTCGGCGCCGAATGGATACTGTAATTTTGCAGGACAATGCACCTGTCCACCGCTCTAAAGAGGTACGAATTTGATGCCGCTTGCAAACATAATCTAACATTTTAGACAACAACCACGCTCTCCGCAATTGGCCTCCAATCCATTTTCATCCCGGCCAACAGTCCCGACCTTAATCCAATCGAAAATCTTTTTGGAATAGTCAAAAGAAATTGGCACAAAGCTAAGAAGACTCTTTCAATGCAGGAAAAATTGGATTTCATACTCAATAATTACATTTTACAATCCACCATAGATAACCTTGTCATGTCTATGTCGGACAGACTTTCTGCTGTTATTAATTCGAATGGACAATCTACAAAGTACTAATTTTTTGTATCTGTTTCTGTCCTTAATTATTTTTGACCTTTTATGCGCCCTCCTCCTTTATACGTCCTCATACGTAGCCTTTATTAACTT